>KZ111235.1:2542659-2784284 GCA_002120335.1 Hypoxylon sp. EC38 | reverse complement strand
AAAAAATAAAAAAATAAAAAAATAAAAAAATAAAAAAATAAAAAAATAAAAAAATAAAAAAATAAAAAAATAAAAAAATAAAAAAATAAAAAAAAAATAAAAAAATAAAAAAAAAAATAAATAAAATAAAATAAAATGAAAAAATAAAATGAAATAAAATAAAATTTATTAATATATTTAAAATTACGTTTAAAGTTTATTAAATAATTATAATAACGTAATAATAAAAGTAATATACTTAAAAATAAAAGCTTAAGTTTAAGTTTTATTTAAAAAATAAAAAGGTAAATAAAAAATAAAAAACGGGTAAAAGTAATGCGTAAAATAAATAAATAAATAAATAAAGATTAAAAATTAACATAAAATTTAATAAAAAATAAAAAAAGTTTTTTAAAAAGTATTTAAATAAAAATAAAATTAAAAGTTTTAAATTTATACTTAAATAAAATAATACTTTTTTAACTTTATTTTTCCTTTAATTATTAATATTAAAACTTAACTTAAAACTTTTTTAAGTTTTAACTTTAATATTTATTTAAGTAATTATTTATAAGTAATATTAAATAAGTAATATAATATTAAAAAGTTTATTACATTATATATTTATTACCTTTTATTATTAAAACATTATTTAACTTTATATTTAAATAACTTTATAAGTATTAATTATAACATTATATAATTTAAATTAAAAAATAACTTAATTATATATATTTTAACTTTAATTATACTTTATTATTATATTTATAATTAAAGTTATTTAAGGTTAAACTCAAAAAGCCTTTTAAAAAGCTTATATAATACTTTTATTAATTACCTTTTAATAATAAAGCTTTTATATAAAACCTTTTATAATAGTTTTAAATATTAAAAAAACATATAACTTTTTAAAAAAACCTTTTAAACTTAATTTTAAATAACTTTAATTATAAATATTATATTATAATATAACTAAGGCTAAAATATTTATAATTAAGTTATTTATTTTTTTATTTGAATTATATAATATTATAATTAATACTTATAAAGTTATTTAAGTATAAAATTAATATTTTACTTTTAAATTTTATTTATAACTTAATATAAAAAATATTATATAACTTATTTAATATTACTTTTATTTATTTATTATTTTTTAAAAACACCCTTTTATTAAAAGTTAAAATATTACTTTTTATTTATTTATTATAAACCATTTAAATTTAAATATACCTTAAAAACATAATAATAATTTTCTATTATATAATAATTAAAGTAAATAATTAAAAAAAATTATATTAAAATTAAATAAAAAAATTAACTAAAATAAAAATATTTAAAATAATATATATAAGGCTTATAAGTATATTAATTAATTACATATTATAATATTTATAATTAACGTTAAAAGGTTTTTAAAAAAACTTATAAATACTTTTTAATTACTTATATTAAAAAATAATAAAAATTAATATTAATAATTATAACATTATTAAAATTTCATTATATATATAAAGTAAAAAGCCTTTTTTATATTAAATAAAAAATAAATATTAATAAATTACCATTATATTATAATTAATATAAAATAACCTTATAATATTTTTATATATTTATTTTATATATTTTATATTATAAGTTTAAAAAATTAATTATTAAAATATATAACTTATATTAAAAATAATTTTATTTAAATAAGTTTAATTTTATAATTATTATAATAATATTATTATTAATAGTAATTATTTTTAACATTTATATTTATTTAATTAATTATATTAATTTATAATAATAAATAATTTTAATACTTTTTAATTATAAAGTTTTTTTAAAACTTTTTAAAATAATTTATATTTTATTAAAAATATTATTAAAGTATTATATAATTTTTTAAAAAAGTTTAACTTTAATTATAAATATTATATATAATTATAACTTAAATTAAAATATAAATAATTAACATATATACTTCTTATTTAAATTATATAACATTATAATTAATATTTACAAACTTAATTAAATATAAAGCTAATATTTTAACTTATAAATAAATAAATAATTAATAATTAATAAGTTTTTAATTTAATGTAAATAAAATTAAGTAATAATAAATAAATAATAAATTTAATAATTAATAAAATTAAAATTTAAATATTTTAAATAGCTGTTTTATTTGTATAAAATAAATTATAATAAATATAATTTATAATTATTAGGGATTTTTTAACTTATTTTATTAAAATAAAAATAAACTAATTTAATTAATTAATATTTTTAATAATTTATAAAATATAAACTCTTTAAAAAAATATAAAATAATTAATAAAGTTATTTTAAAGATTTATATATTAACTACAATAATTAAATTAAAAAGTATATATATTAATAAAACTAACTTTAATAAGGCTAATTAAAAAATATATTAAATATAAATAAACTTATAATTAAAATTTTATATTAAATATATAAAAAGTTTTATTAAATTTTAAAATATATAGTTTTTATTAATTATAAAATTATAGTTAACTATTTAAGATATATTTTTTTAAAAAAAAGCTTTTAAAAGGAAAAAAAGGAAAAGAATATTTTAATTATTATTAAAAAAAGCCTTTTTTAAAAGTAATAAATTAAATATATAAAACTTAAATAATAATAAATAAATAATTATTTTAATTAATATTAAAGATAAAGCTTAAAAAACTATTAAGTTATATTTTAAATATTAATAATTAAAAAGAAATAAAAAGATAAAAAATATTATCTCGTTTAAAAGATAAATTTAATTATTTATTTAAAAAATTTATTTACGTAAGATTTAAATTTAATTCTTTTTTATTTTTACGATTTTTCTAATTATATTATTTTAATTATATATTTTTAAACTTTTTAATTTTATATTTAACCTTTAATTCGGTTAAATTAAATCCTTAATAATATATACTTATATTAATCGAATAGGAATTTAATTATTTATTTAAATATAAGTTTTTTAAACTTTTAAATAAAAGTTAATAAAAATATTAAAGATTATTTATATAAACTTCTTTATAACTTTTAAAGCTTTAAAATTTTAATAGCTTTAATATTTCTTTTAAAATACTTTTTATATTTAATCTTTAATATTTTAATTTATAAATAAAAAGTTAAATTGTTTAGTAAATATTTTAATCCTTATTTCTATTAAATAAAACTATATAAAGGTATTAAGCTTTTTAACTTAAGGTAAAATAAAAAAAAAGCTTATTAATCACTTTATTAATTTTATATTAAAATTAATTTTTAACGTAAAATTAATATAAAAAACCCTTAGTTAAAAAATAAAATTTATATAAATTTTAAAAAGTATTAAAATAAAAACAATTAAAAGTTATAAATTTATTTTTTAAATATAATAATACCCTTTTTATTTTATTTTTTTAATAATTAAAATTTAAACTATAATTTAATAACCTTTTAAACTTTAACTTTAATATTTATTATTATAATAATTTTTTATATATTATTATTTTTAAAACTTAACTTTTATTTATTAATTTATATATATTTAATTTATTATAAATATTTTAAAATCGTAACAATAATTTTAATATTAAACTATTAAATATTTTAAATTAAAACTAAGTAATTTATTTATTAAAAGTTATTTAATTAAAAATAAAATGGCTTATTATATTAAAAGAATAATATAATAATTTTAATAATAAATAAGTTATTTCCATATATTATAAAAGTATAAAAAATATTATGTTTAAATTACAAATAAAATATTATAATATATTATAAAATTAAAATAAAGTTATTTTATTTAATTAAAAATAATTTAATTTATTAATAATTATTTTAAATTTAACTTAAACTTTAAAATAATATAAAAGTAATTTTACTTTAACTTTTTAATATAAACGAATTTATATTAATAATATTTTATTAATACTTTTAATTTAAGGTTATATATATAATTATTAAAATTAATATTTTACTTTAATATTAATAACTATAAAAGTAATTTAAAAAGTTAAAAATATTAAAAAGGCTTAAAGTTTAAAGTTATAATAACTGATTAATTCATTTTATTTATAATAATATAAAATCGTTATTTAAATGTTTAAAGGCTAAGGTATTGAAAATATAAAACCGTGTATTTTTACGAATTTTATTTATTAAATTATTAATTTTTAAACTTTTTTTTTTAATTTTTTCTTCCCGGGTAGCTCGGTTAAAACCTTGTAAAACTCGGGCTTTTGTGCCACTAAGGGTGGCCTCACGTATTAGAAAAACTAATATATATTTTAGCTAATAATTTTATTTTTCTTTAAAATAATATTATGAGCAATTATACATAATGGCTTATTTAATATTGAAAAAGGTTAAAAAAAGTCATTAATAAAAATAATGTTTAAATTTTAAAAAAATTTATTATTATAATTAAAAAAAAATATCTCCTTTAAGTACTTATTTACTTAGCTTAATAACCTTAAGCTTAACATATTTTTCTTATTAATAATAAAATAATAAATGTTTTTAAACTAATTAAAAGCTTAAGTATTAATAATGTTATTATTATTACGTAAAAGAATTATAATATGTGTATATAACTTCACTTATTTATACGTAAGGCTAATCCTTATTACCGATAAAATCTAACCGCCTCATATATCATTTACCATCATATAGTACTAATAGCTTATATACCTTTTTACTTAAGATAATTATTTAAAATCCTTTATACCTAATAGCTTTATAAAGTATTTATAATTACCCTTACTTAAAGATTTAGTTAATTTATTTGTTAGGTTAAATATATTTGATATATATATAATCTTTACATTCCTTTTTATAACCTCCTAATAAATATAGTAATAATCTTTTTATATATGCTATTTCTATTTGTTTATAATAGTTTTTTTTATCTATTTAATTATAGCCATATTATTATTTTATAAGATTATTAAACCTTCTAATATAAGATTAAGTTCTTTTAAAAAGTTATAAATTTATATTATATTAGCTATTACAAATGCTAATATAATATATTTAATTTTTATAAAACTTTAAGCTATTACTATTTATAATTTAACCAATTATAAAATTGATATGTTAATTAAATAAAAGATATATCCTATAGTTAATTTTCTAGTATTTAAATTATTAGTATAATTTATATTTACTACTCTAAATAATCTTAAAAGATTATATTTTTAATGGAGATATTTTTTAATAAGTTTTTTATATTTAATAAACCTTTTTTAGATATTATTTAAATATTATATCACTCTTTTAATACTTATTCAATATTCTTTAATAAGATTACTTATAAATTTTACTTATATAAATATAATAAAGTTAATATTAGGTTTAATTATATATAATAAGAATATTAATTTTCTAATATAGGATATATACTCTTTAATTTCATAATTAATGGCTTTATTGTCCTTTTTATAAGATATTATTATTTCTAAAGTCTTTAAATTAAATAAAGTTATGACCTTTTTACTTTTATTAAGTTTAAAACTTTTTACCATTTTTTATATATATTATTCCTAGTTAAGTTATATATCTCTTATAAGGCTAAAATATATAATATATATTCCTAAGTATTAATTTATATTATTTAAATTTATAAAAGCTATATCTTTTCTAATATCTTTTATAAGGTTCTTTAAATCTTTAATATTATGTTTAAATAATAATTAATTATTAATATATAATATAATAATATTTCCTATTTTCTTATTAACATATATTATATTATCCACTTTTAAATGTATAAAGTTATACTTTTTTAAAATAATATATATTTTTTTTATCAAATTATCCCTAATTATTTTAGACTATATAAGGTATGTTATAGTTTAATAATTTTCTTTTTATTATATTAATAAAGCTTATGTTTTTTTGGGAATATTTTAAAATACTCTTATAATATAAAGAATTACTTTATAAAGATCCTCTTCTTTAAATTATTATTTAAGTAAATAATAATAAAATTAATTTAAATAATATTTTAATTAAATAATACCAAAAATGCTATTAACATTTTCCATAATATTACTCTTACTATAATAGCCTTAGTTTTATTATAATTTAAACCTTTATGTTAAATAAATCCTCTCGTAATAATTCTTCCCTTATATTTTCTAAGCATATTATTTAATTAATATTTCTTCCTTAAAACCTATTTTAAATTAATAAAGTAACCATAAATAACTTTAAACTAATACATAAATTTAAATATATCGCATTTTAGGTTAATATAAATTTCATCATTAATAACTTTTAATCATATTTTATATTTAAAATTAACTAATACTTTTTTTAATAATAATTCATCTATATTAATCCTATATAGCTAATATTTTTTAATAAAATTAAAGATATAATTTAAATTTTTAAAATTGTTAATCCTTTCTACGGATTTAATTTTACAAAGTAAATCATTTATTAAATAAATATTAAAAACATTACCCTCTAATCCTACACATATACCCTTTAACTTCTCACCCTCTTAAATAATAAATATTAATATATTATATATATTGTCTAAATTATTAAAAGCTTTATATATATAAACTTTAAGTTTTTTCTTCTTAAAATAACCTCATTTTCATAGTTTATTTTCTTTTTTATCTTTAGTAAAATCTTCTTTAATAACGTTATCATCTTTATTTTATATATTAATTTTTTTTCGTAATTTTTTATATTATAAACGCCTTTAAATATACTTAAATAAAAACCTAATAATGTCTTATATATTAAAAGCATTATTTATGTCTTTTATATGCTTTTAAAAGATAATATATAACATTTATAAGTACCGCCTTCCATTTATTAATTAAATAAGGAAATTATATATACTAATATAGCCTAAAAATAAAGCTTTAACCCCTTAAGCTTTAAGTTTTTCTAACCTAATTTGATACGCTTCTTTAATAAAAATAATATATTAATTACTTAAAATATATAAATATTTATTATTTAATTTATTATCTTATCCTAATTTAAAATCATTTTAATAGCGTTTATAAGGTATTATATCTTTTATTATGAAAATACCAGTTTAATTAATAATATTCAAAATATTTTTTAATATATTATTCTAAAAATATAAAGGTATTTTTATAATTATTTACATAACCTTACTTTTATATTTAAAAAGCTAAATTCCTCTTTTGGGAATTTCATTTTAATATTAATTATATAATATAAAAGTAATTAATTCTATGCTTTTTTTGTTACATACTAATTTCATCTTATTTATTTTAAACTTATAACTATTATTAAGTTAAAAAATTTTTAAACATCTTTTAAAGCTATTAGGTTAAGTAAATAAAGCTTTAAAAATTTCGTAAATATAAGTTATATAAGTAATTAAAGTATTAAATACTTTATCTTTAAATTTATAACTTTTAAAAGTTTAATACCTATTATTATCATTAATTATTAAGCTAAAATATTAATAATTCTTTACTAATATAGGTTTTATTTTATTAAAATTATATTATATAATATTACTTATATATTATTTTTATTCTTAAGGATTTTTCAAGGATATTTTCTTAATCTTTACACAATTATATATAAAGTAAAAAAGATTTATTAAAAGAAAGGTATTTAAATCAATATTAATGATATATTATATAATCTACTTTAATCTTTCTATACTAAAATAATAAAATTATTTATATTAAAAAATAAGTTTATCTTTTACTTCTTTAATTAACCTTTTAAATAATAAAATAAAAAACTTAATTAAAAGTAACTTAATCTTTATAACTTTTTATAATATTATCTTTAGCATATAACCTTATTAAGTAACTTTTATTATAAGCTTAAGCTTTTTATATTTTTATAAGAAAAAGCCTTATTTATAAATATTAATAAATATTATAATAATATTATTAGGTTTATAAACTTTATTACCTTTAAAATATCTTTCAACTTTATAAAGTATCTTTTTCGAGAAAATTTTTAAAAGGAAATTTTTAATATATAAATAATATAATAATATAATTAAATTACACTATTTATTATTATTAATTAAATTAAACTATATTATACCTATTATTATAATCTTAATAAATTTACCTTTTATATTAACCATATATCCCTTAAATAATTTTATTACGATATCTTTAATAAAGTTTCTTTTATTATTAATAATATATATATTCGCTTTTATATCCATTAAGAATAAGTTATATATATACTTATATTTAATTAAGTTATATATATTAATTACTTTTTATATTTGAATAATGTTATATAATAATTTATATAGTTTTAATATCACCTAAAATAATTAAAAACTTAAATTAGCCTTATATTATTTTACTTAATATAATTAAATTAAATATATTAAGTTAATATTATTTACTTTTATTAAATATACCCCTTCTTTTATTATATATTATAAAAATCTTTAAAATAATATAAGATTAATATTAATATTTTAATGCTATATAATATAACCTAATATTAAGGTTTATAATTATATTTTATTTAAACCATTATTTGGATAAAACTTTTAAGTATATCCATACTTACTACACTTATAATATAAAAATCCCTTCTTAAGATTTTAACTAAATAATTTTACAAATTGTTTAAACTTTTTACTAGATTAATCCTTACCACCACATTATATATTATATAATATGTTACTTAATTAATTATTATAACCTTTACTAACTTTAATTTTAAATTTATTAATAAAGTTATTAATAACCTTTATAATAATAAACTTTTACTTTTTTATTATCTTTTATATAATATTTACCCATTTCTTTACCTTATTTTTATAACTTATTAAAAACATTATAATTTATTATTTTTTATTAAATTTTATTCCAAACTTATAAATTTTTTATATAATAAATTGTTATTATAAATTATACTTAATTAAGTCCTTCCCATTATACTTATATTTAAGTAAAATATTCTATAAATTTCATTAGTAAGCCTTATTAATTAAAATATAAGTTTTATTAAAAAGCTTTAATATTTTTATTTCCTTTCTCATTCCATTTATAAAATCCAAAAAAGCCCATCTATATATACGCATAATTATTTTAATAATTTTTAATTTATTAAGCTTAATAAGCTTTTTCCCTTTAATATAACCTATCTCTTTTAAAAAAAGTATAAAAACTTTTTAATAAATATACCAATTGCCTTAATCTTTTAAATAATTTTCCTTATTAAGGCTAAAATTAAAATATTTTCAAACCAACTTATACTTCTTAGATTTAAACTTATACTTATCCTTACCCTTTTTATATTTAGCTAAGGTATGCTTTTTATATTAATAATAATTAAACTTTAAGTTAAAATTAAAATTAAAATTAAAATTTAAAGTGTTTAAATTGTTATCATTATTATTATTAAAGCTAAAGCTATTGCTATTAAAGAAATTTAAATTATTAAATGGATTAATGTTATTAAATTTAACTTTAATAAATATCTTACTCTTACTTTAACTTTTACTTTAACTTTTAATATTTAGCTTAAATTCATTATTATTATCATTATTATTAAATTCGATGGTAACTTCTTAAGTTTCTTATAACTTAAAGTTATTACTTTAAAAGGTTTATAACTTCTTAGCGATTTCTTTGGTTTAAAACTAAAATCATTTACCTATTTTATATATTTCCTTTAAAGCTTTTTTAAATCCTTTTTTTTAAAGCTTTATAAATATCTTAAGGATATCCCCTAATTATTATTTTAGCTATTTTAAATTAAGGTTATTTATCTTTAAAATTATTTTTTAAATTAGGTTATATAATTGTAATTTATAATTTACTGCCGTAATTTATATAATATAAAATTCCTCTTATATTAAGGTTATAATATTAATTGTTTTTTTACTATATAATATTAGATTTTTACTTAGGATTAAGTATTTACTATCCTTGCCAAATTTTCCGTTAAGAGCTAGTGATGATTAATTTACCATTTCCTTTTTTTACTTCTTACTTAGTGTTTGTAATAATTTTAGCTATTAAGTAATAAAAAGATTTAACCTTTCTTTCTATTTTTATATAATTTTTTAAAGGTTATTTATGATAATCTTTTGCTTTTCCTTTATTGTTAACATTTCTTAATTAATCACTATTTTATTATATAAGGTTTAATATTTTTGTCTTAGGTATAATACCTTATTAAATAAATAATAATACCAAATTAAATATAAATTTAATTATTTTATAACGTAAGTTATAACGTTAAGATGTTATCATAAAAGCTTAAGTATTAATAATATTATTATTATTATATAAAAGAATTATAATGTGTATATATAACTCCACCTATTTATACGTGGGGCTAATTTCTATTGCTAGTAGAATTTAACCGCCCCACACATCGTTTATTATCACGTGGTGCTAACAGCTCACACTAACATTATAAATTATTTAATATTATAGGGATTTTTACTAACAATTTATAATTATTATTAATTTAAAAATAAAGTAATAACTATAATATTTGCTTATTTAATTAATTATTAATAACCTTAATTAAAGCTAATTTAATAATAAGAAATTTCTACTTTAACTTAATAATTTAAAAATATATAAAAAGCATTTTTATCATATATAACTTTCTAATATTCCTATTATTATTAATTTAAATATAAAGAAACTATAATATTTTATTATTTTTAATATTTATTTTATAAAAGCTAATAATTATATTATATATTGGTTATTATTTTTAATTTAAGGTATTTTATAACTATAATATTATTTTTATAATATTATAATTATTTAAATTATCCTTTTATAAATACTTTTAATAATTACTAATCCTAAATAACTTATATATAATGGCTAATATATATGGTTTAATTATAATTAATATTAATATTATAATAATTTAAAAGAATAATAAATTTATATTAAATATATATTTTAAATATTAAGTATATAATTTTATACTAATTTTTTAAATTATTATTATTTATAAATTAACTTTAATATTTAAACTTATTTTCTTTTTATTTAAGCCTTTTATCATTTATTATATTATAATAATTACTTAGGTATTTATATACTTTTAAATAATATTTAAAAGCAGCTTTATATATATATAACTATTTCTTATTAACTAATAAAAATTAATTATAATTATAATGAAAATAATTTAATATAAGTTTTATTTAATAAAATTTTAAATATTATAAATATTTATATATTAATTTATATTAAGGGAAATATAATAATATATAAAAATGTATAAGGGGTTATTAATAACTTTAATAATTTAAGTTATAAGATATAAAGTTTTATATTTTTAAAAATTAAAAATAAAGAATATATTTTATATATATTAACTTAAAAAGGTACTTTTTATATAATATATTTAACTTTTATAACTTTTTATTATATGTAATATAAATTAATTAAAAGTATTAATTAAAAGGGCGATAATTTATACTTTAAATTATATAGCTATCCTTTTATAAAAAAGGCTTAATAAAAAATGACAAATCTTTTATATTAAATAATTTTTTTAATTAATTAGTTTATATATTAATTCAAATATAAAAAAAGTATAAAGTTTTAATTAAAAATATAAGGAAATATACTTTAAATAATATTTATATAAATTATTAATAAAGTTTTACCATTATTATAATATTTTAAAATTTTTGAACCTTTTCTTTTATTTTTTAAAAATCACGGCCTTGCTCCTCGCTTTGGCTTGGGTTTGGGGGATTTTTAAAAAATAAAAAAAAAGGTTCAAAAATTTTTCCTCGCGAAAGGCTAGTTATAGGAGTTTTAAGTTAAGTTTTAAATTAGAAATAAAGTAAGAAAAAAAGATAATATCTTAACCGAAGGTTAAATCCTTAACTTTTAAATTTATTTTTATTTTAATACTTTTTAAAATATTTTTTCTAATTTGTTTTTATTCTTTTAATTATTTATTCTTTTCATTATTTATTTAATTATTTATTTATTTATTTAGTTAATTATTTATATATTTACTTATTTATTTACTTATTTATTTATTTACTTATTTATTTATTTACTTATTTATTTATTTACTTATTTATTTATTTATTTACTTTATTTATTTACTTTTTAATTTTTTTAAATTTTTACTTTACGTGGGATTTAAACTTAAGCTTAAATTTTTAATTCTACAATTATTACCATTACGCCATTACGATTATGTAATAGAATTTATACATAATTATAATTATATACCTTTTAATTTTAAAACCTTATTTTTAATCTTTAATAACTTTTTTATAAAAGAGGCTAGTTATGTACACTTTATATTATTTAAATAAAAATTTAAATCTTTATTTACTTATAATTTTTTAAAATTTTTAAGTAAAGAATTAGTAAAATTATTAAATTTTATATATATTAAAGTTATTAAGCTTTAATAGCTTAAAGCTTTAATAACTTTAATATAATAAGCGATAAGCATTAGGTCTTATTAACAACTGCGAAGTAGTTGTAAACTTAACTTATATTAATTATAATTTAGTTTTATGTAGCTTAACCTTACTCTTAATATTATAACTTATTTTATACTTAATTGGATAATTTTTAATACTTGGTAACACTTTTACCTGCCGTAAGGCGATTAATATAATTCCTATTTTAAAAAGTAATATTTTAATATTACTTCCTTATTCTTTTAAATTACCTACTTAACTTGCCCGCTTATTAGCAGTTAGTTAAGGCAGCCTAATACTTTTAATATATTAAGCTATTTATAAGTGAAGTATTTTATAATTTCTTTAATATTTTAATACTTAAGATTTATAACTTATTAATACTTATAAGAGTATATTATAATATTTTATAATTAGTTAATTTATTACTTAAGTTAAATGTAACAATTTTTACTTTTTTAAAGCCTTATTTATTTTCTTAATTGAATTTTTATAATACCTTATATTTTTACGTTTAAAAGTGGGAGGTAATTTCCTAATGTTTTAAAGTTTTTTATTAAGTCATTATCTTTTTATATAATATGAAATACTTATTTATAAATTTAATTATTATTTACTTGTACTTTTTAGTTAATAAGTATGTTAATTGTTAAAAAATTATTTAAGTTTTTATTATTAAGTTTTACTTGTTTTTTTATATGATTATTATTATTTTCATAGTTATTACTTAAGTTTTTTTTTTAATTATATATAAATGTTATTAAAAGAGGAAAAAATACTTAAAATAGCAATATTTATTAATTAATATTTAAACTTAAAGCATATGTTAAAGTTATTATTAATTGATATTATTTAAGTTTTAATATATGTAAAGATTTTATAAGGCTTATATTAATCACTAGTAATAAGCTAAATAAAGCATATGAGAAATTTATTAAAACCTAAGCTGTTATATAAAGCTTAGTGGGTTATTAATGTTATAAAGTTTTGTGATGTTTTTAAGTAAGTTATTAATTTTTTTAATTTAATTTGTAATATAATTTGTAAAAAACCTTAAGATATTTTAATCTTAAAAATGAGGCTATTATTAGTAATTTAATTGGTGTTAAGCTTATTTTAAATATTATTTTATATTTTAGCAACATTATTAAAACTTAATATTATAGTGTTAATTATTAAAATGTAATTAATAATAATATCATAGATTTTAATAATACTTTTTACATTAATAGTAAAAGCGGTATTTTTAAGATTTATGTAGTTAATTTTTAAGGAAATGTTATTAGCTTATAATAGTTTAGTTAAGAATTTACTATTTAAAAGGAGTTTAATTGTTAAATTACCCTTTTAACTATTTAAGTATATGTTTAAAATCTTACTTACATTGCTAATAAATACTTTATGTTTAATGTTTTAATTAAAGTTTATATAGATAAAATCTTTTATTTTGTTATCGAAATAAATGTAGATAACATTTATTATTATAACGTTAAAGTAAATGTAAATAATATTTGTTATTATAATATTAAAGTAAATGTAAATTTTATATGTTTAATTATTAAAGATATTATTAAAGTAAATTTAAATTAAATTAATATACTACGAAAAAGCTTATACTAAGTTATTAATAGTTTTAATATTAGCTTTAAAAGCATTTATTTTTAAGGTTATCTTATAATAATAAAGTAATAAGTAAACCTTTAATTTCTTTGTATTATTATTATTTCTTTTTAATGTATTATAAATAATTAAAGTACTACGTTTATTAATCATAGTTTTATTAATTTTAAAAGCTAGTATAATAGATTTAAACCATATGACTAACCTTTAAGTGTGTATTAACGCCTTTAAAAACAAATTGTATTATGCTAACTTATGTAAATAAGCTTGTAATAATATTAATGTTAATATGATAACCTAGGTAAAATTATTTAATTGTGGTTTAATAATTACTTTTAACTTTTTTAGTTAAACTATAATAGGTGTAGTAGTAGCTAGTGTTATTAATGATTAGTACTTTAATTAGTATACTTAATACATTATTATTATTTGAAAAGCCAATTTTAATAATTAAAAGTTAAAATAAATTAGTATATTTATATTAAATAATAGTATAATTAATAAAATAAATAAGTATAAATAAATAAATGGGATTATTATAATTTAGCATAATATTTATGTTTTTATTAATATAATTAATAATATAATAATTAATAATATATGTAAAAAAGTTATTAAAACTTATTTTAATAAATTGTATTATAGAAATATTATAAAGTAATGGATAATTTAAATTAAAAAAGAAAAAGTGTTAATAAAAGATAGCTTAAATTATTATTTAGCTTAACTATTTGTTAAGTTTAAAATTTTTAAAAGTGTAATAGCCTTTAACTTTTTTAAAGCTAAATGGGGTAAGGAAATGGTATTATAAAATATTAATTTTTAAGCTTAAGTAATAAATTTAATTTATAATTATTACTTTTTATGAATAGATAAAATAATTTAATATATAAATTATATTTATAATTGTTTTAATTTTAATTTGTAAACTTTTATTATATTCCTTATAATAATTATAATTATTAATAAGTTTATTTTTTATATTAAAAGTTATAATAAAGCTTAGCGTAAAGTTTTTTCTTTAAGGTAATAAGGATTTATTAAAGTTATTTATAATTAAAATTATTATTAATTTTAATAAAGTAATTATAATATTATAAAGCTAAAAGCTAATTATAAATCTTTAATATAGTTAAGATGATGATGATAATATATAAATTAATGATAAGGATAATAGCAATTATTAATCTTATTATTATTAGAAAGGAAGTAAAGGTAATAATAATTGTAATAAAAATAAAGGCTTTAATCATTAAACATATAATAATACTTTTAAATAAACTAACTCTTATTACTTTATATTTAGAAATGATAATTATAGTGGTAATAATAATGGATTTAGATATGGTAGTGGTAGGTATAAAAGTAAAAACTTTAATTATAATAGAAGTAAATATAATAACTAAGATGGTTAATAATTTGTTTAATGTTATTGGTGTTAATAAATTAGAGGAGGAGTTAAAGGCAATAATTACTTAAAAGATAAAATATTTTTTAAATAGGATAATAAGGATAAAGTGGATGAAAAAGTAAAATTAATATAAGATGGTTATTTGTTAACAGATGATTATAAGATAGATTTAAAATAATTAGAATATAATTCCTATTATTTTGTTAAGTTAAAATATAATAAGCTAAATTTAAATGTTAAAGTAACTTAAGTAAATAATAAAGAAAAAAAGACTTATTAAAAATATAACAAAGTTTTTAATATTTAAGTAAATTATTTTAAATATATTTATATTAATAATTATATCTTGCTTAAATTACTAGGTATAAGGTTTATAGTTAAAATAAAGAAAACATATTTTTAAGTTAATAAAGATGTGTATTTAAAAAGTTCAAATTATAAGAGATTATTTATATAAGAAATTTAAGATAAATACTTTTTTTAAATATAAAAAGGTAACCCTTGGGATATTTTTAATAAAGCTTTTAATAATATAAACTTAGAAAAAATATTAAATATGGATAAGGTTTTTAGCGTAAATAATATTAAACTTATTAATATTATATTAAAGGAAACTTTAAGGAAATATTACTTAAAAAGGCATTTATATTTAAAGATTAATATTATTAATATTTAAGGCGATAAGTTAACTATTTATGTTAATTTGGGTATATTAAATTATATAATTAATTATAAATAACTTATAAATTTTATTAAAGATTTTAAGGTTTTTAAAGTTAAGAAATTTATAATTGTTAAAGGTATATTTAGTAAAATTATAATAAACAAAAAAACAAAATTTCATATTAATATTTTAACAATATAAAATGTAAAAAAGGTTTTATTATACATTAAAATTAAAGTATAAATATATAGCGGCTATTTAAAATTAAATTTGCTATTTAGAAGTAAATTTTATGAATAATATAATATAATTTTAAATTACCTAAAAATTTTAATAATAATAGCGATTTACCTAAGCACTAAAATATATATTAAATTTATAAAATTAAGAGATATTATTTAAAGATAAATATTATATATAAATTATATTATTATTTCCTTTTTAACAATAATATTTATTAAAGTGAAATATACTAATTTATTAATGGGAAAAGACTTTTAATTTATATTTAAATATTCCAATATAATATATAATATTTATAATATATTAATATTAAAGGGAGTAACATTTTTAAATAATATTAACAAAAAAGTTATAATTTATCATAAAATAAGGTTAGGATATATTAAAGAAATTAATACTTAAGGATATTATACCATAAATTAGGAAAAGGCTAATATAGTATAAGTAATTATAAACACTTATAATAATAATATAATCTTAATAAATTATTTAATAATAGAATTTATTATGGATAATATTATTAAAGAAGTATTATATTTTAATGATAAGACTTTTAAAAATATATGGAAGATTTTTTAATAAAAAGGAGGTTTTAATATTAATATAACATTATTATTAGGTATATTAAAGCTAAAAGAAATACTAAAAGTAATATTAAAATATAAAGTACATTATTATATAAAAGATATAAAATTTGATAATAATTTAATTAAAATAATAAAAAGATATGAGATATAAAAGGATAAAGGAATTATTAAATTACTAAAGAATGAGAAAATAATAATTGGTAAAAGTACTTTAAAATAGGATAAGTCTATCCTTTTAGAATTTAGGATAGAAAATTTCTAAATTAAATATTTAATATATTATATGACTAGGGTAAGATAAAGTAGATGAAATAACCAATACCATTTAACTACCCATATTTTATTATATAGCATATAATAAAAAATAAATACAAAGGCTAAGTTATTATTAACCTTAAACCTTTTAATAAATTTGCATTATTAAATAGCTATCTTTTATTATAATAAAAGGATATAATATTATAATTAATTGATAAGTAATATTTTAACGTTATTAACGCTTTATAATTTTTTCACTAATTACCAATAATTAAAAAATATATTGATTAAATGATAATAATATTATTAAAAGAACTTAAAATGTTCAAAGTTACATTTATAAGTTTTAAAAATTCATTAATATTTAGATAAAGATTCATAAATTAATAGTTAAAGTTTTTTAAAGATTTTATAAAGGTATATATTAACAATATCATTATTTATAACAATATACCCAAAGATTATATATATTATTTAAACGCTTTCTTTAATTTATTTAATAAAATTAAACTTATATTAAACCTAAAGAAAACCTTTTTTAGATATAGATCTATTAAACTATTTAATTTTAATATTAACAGTAAAGGAATTTTAGTAACTAAAGATTAAATAAAAGCTTTAAAGAAAATTAAAATATTAATTATTTTAATAAACTTTAAGATATATATTAATATAATTACTTTTTTATGAAAATATATTTCTTAATATTAGTAGAAGGTTTTATCTTTATAAGAGTATAAGATAAAAATGTTTATAATAAAAAAAAAAGATAGAAATATTATTTATAATAATAGTTAAATATAAATATACTAAGAAAAATAATTTTAAACTAATAAATTTAAAGAGAAAATTATTTAAAATCTTTTAAAACAAATTATTAAACCCTTTAAAGCTTATATATTAGGATTATAATAATATTATATTTTTAAAAATTAACACATTTAAATAATAAATGAGAGCAATTATGATAAAACGAATGATTAAGATTCTAAGTTTTAATTTAACAACTTAAGCTTTACCTTTAAGGTATTAATACTAATTTATTTCTTTAATATAGTTAGATAAGATAAAATCTTGTTTAAGGCATTAATTTTTATTCCTTTATTTAATTTATATAAAAGTATATAATAATTCCTTTATTTATATCCTTTCTTAATTTAATAGGTAATAAATAAATAAATTATTAGAATAATTTTAAACTTAAAAGATTATATCCTTGATTAAAATTACTTTTATTTAATGGCTTAATAAATATGTTAATAAAATTCTTAGTATTTAATATATATTATAGCTTAATATGGTTAGCTTTAATCTCTTATTGCAAATAGAAATACTAAATCCGAATATATTTATTTTTTTTATTTATTGCTATACTTTTTATCTATTTTATAGCTTTAATATTATCTTTAAATATTATAATTAACTTATTAAATATATTACCTAATTTAGTTAAAAAATTGTGAATTTATGTGATATTATTAATATATTTATTTAGGTTAATAAATTTTATCTTAGATAAGTTCTTAGAAATAACTATTTAAAATTAAGATAATTAAAGGATTGATTTACTTAATATAAAAAAGATAATATTAATAGTTAAATATTTTATCTTAATATTTCCTACTAAATTAGTATTTATAGCACTGAATAAGCTAAACTTATTAAATCTTAAATAAGGGTAAGAGTTATTTAATTTTTAATATTAAATCCCTTTATTTATTATCCCTTTTAAATATTTATTAACCCTTTTAATTTTAATAAGATATTTAAGAAAAGGGTTAAATATAAATCTAACCTAAGTAAATATTAAAAAGCTTAAGTTAGGTTAAAAGATATAAATTAGAAAATTATAATATCTAATAAGTGATATATATTTATATACTTCCTATTTAATTACTAAATTAATATGTTATATAATATTAAAAAAAAAATTAGGATTAAAAGGTATAAAAATAAATTTACTTATAGTAAGGTCTAATTCTTTTAATATTTTCTTAATATAATTTACTTAATTAATCCTTATATTACTTATTAATATTAATTTAATAATCTATATATCTAAAAATTAATTAATATTTCCTAAATCTTTAAATTAGATTTTCTTATTTAAATCTTATCTAATTTCCTTAAGCTTTTCCTTATTAAATTTAAATAAGATAAAATTATTTATATATAAAGTGATAATAATATTTAATTTCTTATTAATATAAATAATATTATTTAAAATTAAGAAAATAAAGCTATATTTATTTATAAATTAATATATTTTAATTTATTAAATAATGTTAACTTATTTTAAGCTATATAATAGATTTATTAATTTGATAATCTTATTTATTATATATTTATATTATTTAGCCTTAGTAAGGAATTTATTAAAATATTCTTAGAAAAGGGGAAATTAATATATAAAGATTTGCTTTTTTAGGTTATTATTTAGGTATATAATAATAAAGTTAACTTGGACTATATATTAAGCTTAGGTTATGATAAATATTATAAAAATCTATTCAAAAATAGTTTTAATAATTATTATTCTTGTTTTATTATAATTAATGTCTTTTCTTTAAGTAAAGCCTTTAATAATAATATAAGTCTTATATTTCTTAAGTTTTTTAATTAAAAGGAACTTTTTTTTTAAAACTTATTTGGAATTAATAATATTTCTATATTTAATAATACTATAATTAATAAATTTAAAGGTGTTTTTTTAAAAAATCTTATATATTTTAATAAAGATAGCTTTTAGTTACTTAGTTTATTTATTATTTTTTCTTATTTTAACTAAGGTTAGGTTTATATTATTTTGAATGAATAATATTTAATAATGTTTAATAAGTAGGAAAAGTTTATGTAAATAGTCTTTATTATCTTAATTAAAAGGTAAAGTACTTCTAATTATATATATAAATTCCTAATAAGTTATTAATACTTAATTAATTTTGTTAAAGAAATTAAGTAATTTATATCTTAAGTTATCCCTTATAATATCCCCTATATTCCTTAATTCTTTTTAGGAGTAAGTTATTAATATTTTAAAAATCTTATTATAATTAATAAAGGCTATATAGTGATATATATTTAATATTTTCTTCTTCTTAAGTTGGCTTTACTTTTGTTTAATAATTCTTATCTCTTTATTAATAATGTTTTTATTAATTATATTATAATCTTTATTATAGATATAATTTTTGGTAATAATCCTATAGTGAAAATATTTTTAAATATGTTTAGATAGGAAATATATAATGTTATAAGGATTAGGGGTATTTTTTAAATTATTAAGATTTTTATAGAATATAATATATAGTGTTTTAAGTATATATCCTTTATTAATTATTTAAATAATATAATTATACTTTTTAATATAACTTAATAAAATAGCCTTTATATCTTATATATTTATTTTCTTAGACTTAATCTTTTAATTCTTATTAATATATATAATATATTTTAATTTAATAATTCTTAGATTAGTAATATTAGGTTTATAATTTTTTTTAGGGTTTAATTTATTAAAGTAATATTTAATAGTTATATAATTATTATTTATGGAAGTGTTAAACCAATTTAGTACATAGGTTATGCTTATTATAATTTATGGTTAGAAATATAAAAGAATTTTTATTTAAATGATTATAACCTATGTTATATTTTATATTATTTAAATATATCTTTTAAATATATTATTTTAATATTAATTTTAAGATATAGATGTAATAAGATTAATTCCGTTTTTTATGTAAAATATTTTAAACTAAATTATTTTAAACTTATATCCTTTATTTAAATAGATTATAATAATATGATAGCTTTTATTATTATTATTAGAGGGTAAAATAATAAAATGAAATAAGATTTTTTTAATAATAATCTTAAAGATATCTTATATATTATTCTTTTATTTATATATATTAAATATTTAGTATTAACTTTTATTATTAATAATAAAGGAGAAGTATTTATAATCCTTAATTAATTTTAAGTTAATAATATTTATATTATATTAAAGTATTTATTTAATATAATTTATCTTTTCTTATAGGTTTATAAACTTAATCTTTTATGCTTTTATTTAATTATAGGTAAAGTATAATAATATCTTAATTTATAATAGAAATAAATTAATTTTAATAATTCTTTATATTATTTAAATTAATTATTATATATTAAGATAATAAAGTTTTTAATATTAAAATATTAACTTTTATATAATTTTATTTATAATTAAAAATATATTATTATTAAAGACTTTTATAAAAATATATTTAATATTATTAATCTTTATTAGGGATAATCTTAATAATAATCTTTATTAATTTTTTATAAGTTTTTAAGGTTTAGATATATTTAATTTTTTTATATTATATTGTTATAATAAGAATTTATATTTCCTAGTGTTTAATAAGGTAATAATATTACTTTTGGTATCCTTAATATTATATTTTATAATATATTTATTATAATGATAAAATAATTTATTTAAAAATATCTTAATAAGGAAGGTTTTAATATATAAAATATGGTTTAGGGTAGTAAAGGAGTAGGTTTAAGGTATATTTATAAGTTTATAATAAATATAATCTATTTTTTTTATTAAAACTTTCCTAGTATTTATATTAATAAAGAATTTAAACTTTTAAATATTAATTAAAGTTTTAATATTATAATTTAAGTTATTATTTATAATATGGATATTTGAGTTAATATTGAATAATAAGTTATTCTTTATATTAATCTTAATTAAGAAGGTATAAAGGTAAAATATAAATAGGGGAGTTAAAAGGCTTAAATAAAACAATATTGTTATAGTTAGTGAAGTGAATTTCTTATTAATCTTTTTTATATTATTAATTTTAGCTAATATTCTTTTTTTTTAATTTATTTTAGCTTAGTAAAAGTTAATTAGTTATCTTATATTGTTTAGCTAAATATAAACTAAGAAGGAAGTAAGGTTAAGTTTATATATAAGTTTGTTAAATAGTTTAAGTTTATTAGTATTAATTTAAAACTATGAGTAATCTTTGTAAGCTTAATTATTTTACTTATGGTCATTATAATTATTATTTTAATATAATTTAGGGTAATCTTTTGATAAATATTTGTATTATTTATAATTAAAATATAAGGATTTAAGATTAATATTTTAATTAGGCTTTTTATTAATGGTTCTATTATTATTATTATTATTGTTATTATTGTTTAAATTACCTTAATTATTATAATTATAACCTTTACCATAATTATAACCTTTGCCTCTTAAATTATAAGAAGTTTTAGAATTAATTATTAATTTTATCTTATTTTTGAATTTATTATTAAAGTCTTTAATAATATTATTAATTATTATATCTATGCTCTTAATAAACTTTAAGGTAAACTTTATTTAATTAAATGTATTATATTTATAGATTATAAAGAATATAGTAATTAATTACTTTTATTTAATTGATAGATTGATGTTGTAATATTAATAAACTTATAACTTTTATTTAAATAAAAAGGTTAGGGGGTTTTTTCTATTATACTTTATCTTAATAAGATCTTTTTAAAGCTTTTGTTGTTAAATCCTCTTTATAAATATTTATAATTTTATAAATATTCTGAGTATTTTAACTTTATTATAAATACTTATAATAAGGTTAAAAGGTTTTTTTTTATTAATCTTTATAATAGTTATAGTAAGCTTAAGTTTATTAAAGCATATAAGATATATTCTTTTTTTATATTTAATAATTTTTAATAATAATATTAAGGCATTATAATATATTAATTAGTTTTAAATATTATAAAAATAATTTTCTTTATTTAATATAAAATTAAAATATTCCTATTTTAAAAGGTAATTTAAATTATTTTTATATGTATTTTTCTTTAACTTTAGAATAGATATGAGGATATTATTATCATCACTATTATTACCATTTAATAAGTTAAATAAAGAAAAGTATTATTAAGATTTATTAGTAAAGAATAAAGGTTTGGATTTATCTTAAGAAGACTTATAAGAAATATTTAATTAAAAAGGGATAAATATATTTATTAATAATTAATATAGTATAATCTTTAGTGGTTAAATAATGGGAATTATAAATATAATTCTCTTCCC
The DNA here is from genome assembly GCA_002120335.1 of Hypoxylon sp. EC38. Classification (NCBI taxonomy): domain Eukaryota; kingdom Fungi; phylum Ascomycota; class Sordariomycetes; order Xylariales; family Hypoxylaceae; genus Hypoxylon; species Hypoxylon sp. EC38. The sequence continues at coordinate 2,761,001 of KZ111235.1, read as the reverse complement.
CTTATTTATAACCTTAAGACTTATAATAATTAGTTTATTAAGATATTTAATAAAATTTACTTCTTTAATTTCTTTATCTTCTTTAATATTTTCTATATTTAAAAATTCTTCTATATATAAAAACTTAAGCCTTAAAAGCTTATATATTTCTTATAACATTTATTAAAAATTATTTATTATTACTATTATCTTATTATAATAATTAATATCCTTTTAATTTAAGATTTCCTATATCTTTTTATATTTATGTTAAAAATTATAATTAATTATATTTAGTTTATTTATTAATTTCTATATCTTATTAATTATTAAAATCATCTAATTTATAATTAATATCGCTTTTAATAATATATCTAAACCTAATCCTAATAATTTATCATACTTTATAATAGGTTATATAAAATACTTTTTATAATATTTGTAGTTAATATAGCAATCCTATAAATGATAAGACTTGAAGTTATAATTATAATATTAAATATATAATATTAAGAATTAAATGAAGTAAAGTTATTATAAAAGTAATTATAATAGAATAAATAATTAAGATTCTAAGTTCTAATTTAATAACTTAAGCTTTACCTTTAAGGTATTAATATTAATCTATCTTTTTAATACAATTAAATAAAACAAAGTCTTATCTAAGGCATCAATCTTTACTCCTTTATTCAGTTTATATAAAAGCGTACAATAACTCCTTTGCCCATAATAAAGTTTTAAAATAATAATCTTTTATTTAAATATAATTTAGAATAATAAGTATATACTTATTAATAAAATATAACCTATTTCATTTTTATTAAAGATAATAATAAAAATAAAAACTAAATATATAACCATAAAATTTAAAATAGCTTATCTAATTTAAATTTATTAATAATATAAAATATAATTTTAATTATACAGAAAATCTATTATTATTTTAACAAATTATAATATGATAAAAAATATTATAAATTAAACATCTTTAAAAACATCAGATATTAATAAAATAAATAATAAGCTTATAATTACATTAATATATTTATCATAATTTAATTTAAACATTCATTATATTTTAAAAAAAAATAAATTTAGTGTTAAACGTACTTTCGTATTTACCTATAAAAGATATAAGCAATAATATTATAGAAAGAAATAATTTATAAAAGTTAATATTAAATAATATAATAAAAGATTTTAACTATTATATTAATATAAAAATAATAATGAATAAAGACTTTAAGAAAAGAATTATTAATAATTATAATAATGATAAGTATTTATATTAATTAAAAGAAATTTTCCTATTTATAAAGGATAATAAGAAGGATATAAAAAAATGATATTAATATAAGATTAAAAATAAATTTATATATCATATTAATAATATAAACTAACAAAGATTAATAATATCTTCTTTATATATTAAAAAACTTTTAAAGCTTACATATAATATTAAATATTACTTTAAACTTAAACATATAGCATAAAAATTAGAAAATATATTAATTTAAAACCTTTTAAGAAAAATATATAAATATATTAATTAATATTTATACTATTAAAAAAATAAAATCAATTATTTAAAACTATTAGGAGAATTATTACTAATTAATTTTATTTTAATATCCTATTATATGATAATATAAGATTTTATTATAGAATTATTATTAATATTATTAAAAAATACTTTATAAGTAATTAAAAGATTTATATATTATAATTTATTAATAATTATTATATATAAATTTAATAAAAAAGTTTTATTAATCCTAAGACATTTCAAATATAAGGTTATATATTAGGCAAATTTAATATTAAAAACTTTAATATTATTAAATTAGGAATTATCATTAAAAATAATATTAAATAAAGATTTCAAATTTATATTAAAGCTATGACAAATCATTTTTACAAAAATAAGAATAAAGTTGACAATATTAATAAATTATTATTTATAAATTAATAATTAGATAAAGAAGAAAAATTAAAATATTAAAATTATAATTCGATTTTACTATTTTATATTGGAATAAGTGTAGGTTAATATTATTTTAACGCTATAGTATAATTTAAATAATGTTAAATTATTGATATTAAATAAATTTTTAAATAAAATTATTTATGACTTTAAACCTTAAATAATTTTATTAATATTTAATATTTTTATTAATATAATTAACTTTAAGATAATATATAAGCTATATTAAAAAAACTAAAGTAATAATTAACTATATAATAACAAATATAAAGGCTAAATATAATACCAAATATAAATTAATATCATTTATTATTAAAAAGTTAATATATTTTAAATTATATAAGGGATATATTTTATTAAAAAAATTTTTAAGGAAATAATTAATATAATAAGTTAAACCCTTATCGATCGTATAATAAGTAAAAAATCTCACATATAAAGTTAATATATCCTTATATTAGTATATATATAAGGTTATTTTAATTACTTAATTATATAAAATATTATAAGGTATAAATCCATATAAAAAAAGAAAATCTTAAGTAAGAAAAATTATTATTTAAAGCAATAATAATAAATAAATATCCTACGAAATTAAGAAACTTATAAATTAACGAATTAATTAAATAAAAGGAAAATTAATGCTTAAATATTTTATAAAATAAAAAGATTATTTATAAATATATGATTAATAATATTTATAAAAGTTATTAATGTAAAATGTGATAAAACTTTTAAATAAATATAATAAAGTTAATCTAATAATATTAGAAAAATTAAAGCTTAAATTTAATAAGTTGTTAAATATTTTTAATATTAACTTATTCGAGGTTTTATTTAATAAACCTCCTAAGGTAGTTTTAAAATTAATTAACATTTAGCCAAATACCTTAATAATTAATAAAAAATTTAAAGATAAGTTAATCATAAAAATCCTTAAGATTAATATTAAAGTAATTTTATTATTAAGAAAGTTTTTAAAAAATTTCGATAAAACTTCAAAAAATCTTAAACTAGCCTAACCTTTTTCAAAAAATAAATAATATTACCCTTTTATAACTTTTAAAAGGTAAATTACATTTATATAAATAACCACCTTATATAATATTAATATAGATAATAACTTTAAAACCTACTTATATATATTTATATATAAAATCCCTATATATTTAGGATTTTTTAAACTTTTTTTTATAATATTTTTTTCTAAATTTTTTAATTTTTATAATCTTGTATTTTAGTATAATATAGGTATATTTAAATATTTAAAATTATATAAGCTTATGTAATATATATTATAATATAAGTAACTCATTTTTTATATCGCTAAATACTTTATATGCTATTTTTTTAAATATTTTTATATTTTCTTATTTAAATTTCATTTATTTTAATATTATTATAAAATATAATTACATTTATTAAATATTTACCCCATATTTATATAATTTCCTTTATAATTTCTTTAAGTTTATATTAGCATAATAAGGCTTTTATTTATTTATATAAACTTAAACTTTTATTTAATATTAAATACTTTTTATTATAATTACTTTTTATTATTATTAAGTTAAAATATTATTATATAATAACATATTAAATATAAATATTAAATTTACTATTAAAGATATTAAAATTGAAAAATTGGATTTTGCTATCTTTTTTCTTAATAATAATACCTTAATTATTAAGTAAGATTTATATATAATTTATTTTAATAATAATGATGATAATATTAAACCTTTTTAAACTAATAATAATGTTTAAGGTGTTAATTTAATAACCCTTATTATCCTTTAACCTAATATATTTAATATTTATAATTATAATGATGTAATTATTATACCTATTAAAGTATAAATTAACTTTTATTATTATATATAAACTTTTATTAACCTTTTACAATTAATTAAAAATATTAATAAAAATTATTAGAAAAAATTTAATAACTATAAGCAAAGGTATACTTATAAATGTTCTAATGCTTTAAACTATAATAACTAAGATTTGTGGGATAATTTGGATATGATAAAGACTTTTTAATATTATATCCTTATCTAAGTTATAATATGTCTTTAGTTAAATATTAATTAAATCTTAAAAAGTTTATACCATATCCTAATTAATATTAAACCAAGTGTAATTATTTATTTTAAAAATATTAAGACCAAATTATAAAATATTATTTAAATTAGTTATATTATTTAATAAAATCTAAACTTTTTATCTTATAATTATCTTTAAATATTATTAAATTAATATAATTTAAAAACTTTTCATATATATGGTAATAATATATTAAGATTTGGTACTATATCAATTATTATTAATATTAAATTTTTTAATATAAGCCTTGTATAATTATTATAAAAATTAAGTAAAAAAAAGATATTAAACTTTTAATAATACTTTTTTTTTTAAAGGAATCTTACTCTAAGACTTAAATAAAGTAAAGAGGTAATAATAATAATTTAACTTGTTAATATTATAATTAATATTATTACCTATAAATGTTAAAAATATAAGGATTAATTTAAGCTTATATTATATAATATAAATAAAAAATTAAAACTAATTAAGAAATTTATTATAAAGATTTGTTAAATTATTAAATATAATAAAACTAAATAAGATATATTTAAAAAAATTTATTATAAAATTATATTAAGTTATAATAAAAACTATTAAAAATATAAAGAAATATTTTAACATAGTGATAGAAAAAATTAAAAATAATTTTATTAATATTAATAATAAGTTATAAGGAAAATATTATAATAATAATAATAAGTAATTACCATATAACCCCTAAATTAATATATAATTAATATAAAAGAATAAGGAAAAAGAAAAAAAAATATAAAAAGATTTAATTATATTAAGAAAAAGATTAATATTAACACCTTTAATAATACTAAGTAAGTAATCCTTAATAAAGAAAATAAAGTTAATATTAACTATTTTAACCTAATAAGTAAAAATGTTAATACCCATGCCTATAATTTTGTAATAAATCTTTCAAATGTTTATAATTTTATAGTAAGTCTTTTAAATATTTAAGATTCTATAATAAATTTTAAGATAATTATTAAAATTAATACTATTATAACCTTAAATATTAATAGAAAACGTAAAAGTAAAGAAGAAAATATTAAAAAAGAAAATATTAAAGGAAAAGATTCCTTTATAATAATTAATATTAACTTATATACCTAATATAATATCTTTATTTATATTAATCTTTAAGCTTTTTTATTAAGCTTTTCCTTATATATTAGTATATATTAATATATCTTTTTTTTTAAAAAGGTGGAAAAATTATATTTAAATATTAATATAAAATATTTATATTTAATATTTAAGGTTATAGCTTTAAAATTATAATATTATATTATATTAATTTTCATTATATTAATTTTTAAATTATTAAAGGATTAATAAATTTAATTACGTTAATTTTAAGTTAAGGACTTTAAGGAATTTAAGTAAAAGTTAAATCATTAAGTAATAAATAATAACATTTATTAATAACCTATTAATAACTAAGTTTATAATAAAAGATTATTAAATATATTTATTAATAATAATAAATTTAAAACCCTTAAATAAAAATCTTTAATAATAAATTAATAAGGGTGTTAATCTTCTTCTTTTAAAAGGGGTAAATAATAAGCGATAAACATTAGGTCTTATTAACAGCTGTGAAGCAATTGCAAACCTAACCTACATTAATTATAATTTAATCTTACATAGCTTAGCCTCACTCTTAATACTACAACTTATTCTACACTCAATTGGATAATCCCTAATATAATAGCTCTAATAGCTTAAAGCTTTAATAGCTTTAATAGCTTTAATAGCTTAAAGCTCCAATAGCTCTAATAGCTTTAATAGCTCAAAGCTCTAATAGCTTTAATGGCTTTAATAGCTCAAAGCTTTAATAGCTACAGTGGCTTTAATGGCTTAAAGCTTTAGTGACTAATATTTTCCCAAAAAACCTTTTATATTCAACCTTAAATATCTCAGGCTATACATATCCTATTAACATACATCCTATACCATTAAATAGAGAATTAAGCAACCTTTCAATTAGTATAAATTATATCCTTATCGGATTAATATTTATAAAAATATTAAACGTTAAAGTTAAAGTAAAATTAAAAGTATATTTTATCTAATTATCGTTTAATCATTACGTAAGAAAAGCTTATTAATTACTTATTAGTTTTTTATTAATTACCTTATCAATTTTATATTATAATTTTTAAAATAAGTTTTAACGTAAAAAACCTTTAGTTAAGATAATATAATTAATAATATTTTTAATATAAATATATAATAAAATATTAATATTTATAAGCTAATATAATAATATTATAGAATTAAATTAATTTAATTACATATTATTTCTTTTTATTTTAAGCAATATTAAACGGGTTGTATAATACTTACTTTTACGTTAAGTTATAAGTAAAATTTAAAAAGCAAAGCTTTAACTTCGCACTTAAATAACTTTACGAATATTTATCGTAACGTTATATAATTTATATAAGGAAATAAATAACTTAATTATGTATATTTTAGTTTAAATTATATCGTAATATAATATTTATAACTAAAGCTATTTAAGGTTAAACTTAAGGGGTATTTTAAAAAGGTCACGTGTTTTCTTTTTAACATTTAAAACCATTATAAAAGGTTTTATATAAAAGCCTTAAAAGCCTTATCGCTAAAGGGTAGTTAATAAAGGTGTTACGTAAGTTTTTAAGAGATTTTTTACCTTTAATTTTAAATAACTTTGGTTATAAATATCGTAGCAAAGTGTAACTAAGGTTAAAATATACGCATTTAAGTTATTTATTTTCTTATTTAAATTATATAACGTTATAATAAATATTTGCGAGATTATTTAAGTGCGAAGTGAAATTACGTTTTAATAATAAGCCACCTTAAAAGGCGGTAAGTATATAACGCGGCGAACTTTTTAATACTATATAACCCGTTTAATATTACTCTTTATTTTAAATATAAATTATAATTTACTTTTTTTACTATTATTATAATTAATATTTTAAGGTATTATATTTATTAAGTATAATTTTATTAACTTTATAAGCTTATATAATAAATTTAAATTATATAATTAAGTTTTAAGCATATATTAACATTTTCGAAAATAAATTATATCGTATTAATTAATATAAACAAACTTATAATAATAATAACGTTAATATAACCGTTTAAATAAAATTATTAAGCTATAGTTTAATAATTACATTTAATTGTTTTACTTAAACTATAATAAACATAATAATAGCTAACGTTATTAATAATAAAAATTATTATTTTAATAATATTACATTTTAATAATACCTTATATTATTAAAATTAAAAAGCGGTAAAGTATTAATACTAATCGCGCGGCTTTTTTAAAAAGCTATATATATTTGTAAATAATTTTAATAATATATAATTTATTTAATTAAAATTTATATCATTTAAAAAACTAATTAAAGTAATTTTAATAATATAAATATTATTACAATGTATTTTTTTATTAAGCATAAAAATTAAATAAAAGTTAAATAATAATTAAAGCTTTAAATTATATAATATCTTTAAGTTATATTATTTTATTACACTTATATATATATATATATATATATATATATATATATATATATATATTAAATAGTTAATTAAATTAAACCAATTAAATTAAATTAACTAATTAAATTAAATTTATTATAACTATTATAATAGTTATATTAAGTGGTTAAGCGTAAGGTATTACGTGATAAAAGGCTTAGCTATATTATTATTAACCTTTTTAACTAATTTTCACAGCTTAAAAAAAGTACATTAAAATAAAATTTATTTTATTAAAATTGCCTTAATTAACCCTTTTAAACAACAAAAGTTTAAATTAAATAAACCTTATATTATTAAAGGTATTTATAATTATATATGCCTTTATATAAAAAACTTAAAACGTTATACGATTAATAATAATTATTTACCACTTTTTAAATGTAATAATACAATGTATTAATAAAATGTAATACTATTAAAATAGTAGTTTTCTTAATAATTAATGCTTTAACTAATATACTTAATATATTATTATTACTTAAAAAACAATATTAATAATTAAAAACTAAAATAAATTAGTTTATTTATATTAAATAAAATTATAGTTAATAAAATAAATAAGTATATGTAAGAAAATAAAATTATAATAATTTAATATAACATTTATATTTTTATTAATATAATTTATAACATAATAATTAATAATATATATACGGAAATTATTAAAACTTACCTTAATAAACTTTATTATACAAATATTATAAAGTAATAAATAATTTAAACTAAAGAAAAAAGGCATTAATAAAAAATAACTTAAATTATCATTCAGCTTAATTATTTACTAAGTTTAAAATTATTAAAAATATAATGGTTTTTAACCTTTTTAAAGCTAAATAAAATAAAAAAATAATATTATAAAATATTAAATTTTAAGCTTAAGTAATAAATTTAATTTATAATTAATACTTTTTATAAATAAATAAAATAATTTAATACATAAATTATATTTATAATAACTTTAATATTAATTTACAAATTTATATTATAACTTTTATAATAATTATAATTATTAATAATTTAATGAAAAAGATAAGGATAATAGTTACTTATTTAAAGGATAAAATATTTTTCGAAAAGATAATAAAGATAAAATAAATAAAAAAGTAAATTTAATATAAGATAATTATTTTTTAATAAATGATTATAAAATAAACTTAAAATCATTAAAAGATAATTTTTATTATTTTATAAAGTTAAAATATAATATGTTAAATTTAAATATTAATATTAGGGATTATTTAATTAATAAAAGCAATTACGATAGAACGAATGATTAAGATTTTAAGTTTTAATTTAACAACTTAAGCTTTACCTTTAAGGTATTAATACTAATTTATCTCTTTAATACAATTAAATAAAACGAAGTTTTATTTAAAGTATTAACTTATACTTTTTTATTAGTTTATATAAAAGCGTATAATAACTCCTTTGCTTATAATTAAGTATATAAGTTATAATATTAAATACAAAGCTAAGCTATATAAAATTAAATTATAATTAATATAAGTTAGGTTTATAACTATTTTATAACTATTAATAAATAACTTAATACTTATTACTTATTATTTACCCCTTTTAAAAGAAAAAATTAATACCTTTATTAATTTATTATTAAAGATTTTTATTTAAGGATTTTAAATCTATTATTATTAATAAATATATTTAATAATCCTTTAATAAATTAACTTTTACTTAAAATCCTTAACTTAAAATTAACAATGCGATTAAATTTATTAACCCTTTAATAACTTAAAAACTAACATAATAAAAACTACCGTAATATAATATTATAACTTTAAAGCTATAACCTTAAAAACATTATTTTAAATATTAAATGTAAATGCTTTATACTTTATATTAATATTTACATATAATCTCTTTACCTTTTTAAAGAAAAAAATATATTACGTAAAGAAAAGCTTAAAAAAGGCTTAAAGATTAATATAAATAAAGATATTATATTAAATATATAAGTTAATATTAATCATTATAAAGGAATTTTTTCTTTTAATATTTTCTTTACCTTTATAAATATTACCTTTAAAAGTTTTATTTATAAGGAAATAACTACCACTTAATAAACAACTATTTAATAGCTAATATTATATAACCCTTTTAAGCTTTATAAGTTAATTATATAACCATATAAGATAAATCCTTAAATACTTTAATAATTAATTAAAAACTATTATAATTACTTATTTACTTAATTAAGCTATTAATTAGCTATTTTATAAACCATATAACTAATTATTTTATTAACTATATGACTAATTATTTAATAAACTATATATATAATTAATTACTTATACATACATATATATATATAATATACGGTTAGGATATTTTAATAATACTACTTTAATTAACCTTTATTTAAACTATTAAACTTTTTATTATAACTAAAATTAATATAATTATTAAAGCTTTTATTATAACGTTTAAATCTTTAACCATTAATAAAAGTAATAAGAAAATTAAGGAAATTATAAGGCTTAATATTTATACCTATAATTAAATTTATTCGCAAATAATTAAACAAAAGTTTTAACTTAATATAATACCCTTTATTATTAAAGACAAATATCTTAAGAATATATAACATATAAGCTACCTTAACATTTAAAAAAACCTAATTAATAAAATAGTTTTAAAGATTAATAAAAATAAAAATAATAAGGAAAAAACTTATAATATAATAATTAAAAAACTGTTTAAATAAGATTTTAAAATATTACTAATTATAATATAAAAAGTATTAAAAAAGGCTAATTATTAAAAAACAAAGCTTATAAAAAACCTAACTTAATTAAGAAAATATGTTAGTAAAAATATAATTAATATATTATATATAAAAACTAAATAATCGAAAATTAAAAAAACGTTATATAATTAAATAAAATAGTTACAATATTATGTTAATATTAAAAAGTTATCGTACATAAAAACTACCATATAAAGCTATTATAAAAATTTATATATATAAGAAATAAAAGGGATATATAAAATTTATATTTTAAGGTTACTTTATTTATAATATTAAAAATCCCTACTATTATTAAAAACTAAAAATAGCTTAAAAAAGGATTTAATCGCTAAAATAACTAAGTTAAACAATGCATTTAAACTTTACTTTAAAAAGTAATAAAAGCTTTAAACTAAAAAAACCCTTAAATTTAAAAAATAAGCTTAATCTTAAGTTAAAATAAAAGTTTATAATTAAAATGGGTTAATTATTTTATACTAAAAGTAATAAGATAAATTAATATTATTATAAAAAGAAAATTATCTTAAAAAAATAATCCCTTTTCTTAAATAATATATAGTTAAAAAACCTTATATAATTATATAAGAAAATAACATTCTTAATTATATATATTAAATTTAAGGCAAAACATATAATTTAAATCACATTAAAAAGATAATATAATATTTTAACTTATTAAATCTTAACATTATTAAGTTAACATAACTTTATATAAAGAAAAATATCATTTAATATAACATAGTAATTAATAAGAAATTAGCTATTTAAGCTTAGAAAAGTTATTAGTATAATATGCCTTAAAAAGGATTTAAGCTTAAATAAAAAACTCCTAATACATATTAAAAAATAATTAACTTAAAAAACTAATAAATAAATTATACTATTTAAAATATTATTTATAATTTATGTAAGTTATAATAAAACAAGATTTATAAATATTACTTATATAATTATTTTAGAAATAGTTATGTAATATTAATTAATTAATAACTATTTGTTAAATAACCTTATAAGCTAAACTTTTAAAGGTAACATTTATACCTTTTTTATTAATATTTAAGGTTATAATAATATTAACTTTAATAATTATTTTAAAACTTATTATAAAATTTTAAACATTTAAAAAATTTATTATAAAATTATAAGCATAAGTATTAATACTTTTACTTAGTAAGTTAAAACAATTAATATTAACTTTATTTTTTTATTAAGGGCTATTTATTTAAAATTATTAAAGGTATTAATACTAATTTTTTTCTTAATATAATTAAATCCTTTTATATTTTATTCTTTTCTTTTTCCTTATTCTTTTATACTAATTATATACTAATTTAAGGATTAAGTAATAATCGCTTATTGTTATCATTATAATATCTTTCCTATAACTTATTATTAATATTAATTAAATTATCTTTAATTTTATTCGTTATTATATTTAAATAATCCTTTAAAATATTAATAATGTGTAAGAAAATAAGTAAAATAAAAAGAATAAAACTTATAAGTTTTATATTTATTACCTCTCGTTTATATAAACGAAAAGTCCTTTTAAACTTTTTAAGCTTTAGTTTTTATATTAATTAAAGTTATTAATTATTCATTGCTACTTAGTTTACCTTTTTTATATAATATTTATAATAACTTAATATAAATTTTAACAATTTATTTAAATATTTCATTTACTTTTATTATATTTAACAATTTAATAAACCTTCATAATAAATTCCTTAATAAATGTTAACCTTTTTTTATACTATTTAACATAAGCTAATAGGCGATAAACATTAAGTTTTATTAGCAGCTGCGAAGTAGTTATAAACCTAACTTATATTAATTATAATTTAGTTTTACATAGCTTAGCCTTACTTTTCATATTATAACTTATTTTACACTTAATTAAATAATCCTTAATATAAGCTTTAAATTATTTTTACATTTTTAACATTTATAAATTATAATATTAATTATAATGTTAATAAATTAAATTATTATTAACACTTTTCCGCTTTACTTAAAGCTTAAAATAAAGTTTTTTAAAAGAAAAAAGTATTATTAAAAAATTAACATTTCCTTTTCACTTAATTTTTATAACAACTATATAAAGCTTATATTAAAAAGTTTAATATTAATAATAATTAACATAATATTAAATATTAATACGTTATTATTATATATATAAAAAGCCGTTAAATTATATTAATCTAATAATACTTAAATATAATTATTAAGTAAAAAATCTAAGTTTTATTAAATAATATAACCAATTTAAACAACATTTTACAATTTATTCCTAATAACTTTAAAACAAATAACCACATTTAATTTAATATTAATTAAAAAACATTATAAACTTTTTAAGATTTAATCAATATTTAACTAAGGATATATTATAACTTGAACAATAATATAATATTAAAAATTCTTTATTATTTATAAATTAAGCTTATTTTATAAGTTTTAATCATTATAATTTAAACCATTAAAACACTTATAAGTACATTTTTACTTATAATTATTAAATTTCTTTCAATAGTTTTTATTAATATTATTAATTAACGGTAAAGAATTAATAAAAATTTACATATTATAATAATAATTAAGTTATACTATTATAAGTGTAATAATTATATCGTTATAATTATAAATATTAAATATATTAGGTTGAAAAATAACGAGAGATATTAAATTAACACTTTAAACATTATTATTATTATTATTATTATTATTATTATTATTAAAATAACTTATATATAAACTTTACTTATAAATTAAGATATTATCGTTAAAAAATAAATAATAAAATTTAAATCTTTAACTTTAATATCTTTAATAATAAGCTTAACATTTATATTTAATACATTATTATATAATAATATTTTTACTTAATAATAATAAAAAATGATTATAATAAAAATATTTAATATTAAATAAAGCCTTATTATAGTAATATAAACTTAAAAAAGTTATAAAAGAAATTACATAAATATAAAATAAATATCTTATAAATTTAACTATATTTTATAATAATATTAAAACAAATGAAATTTAAATAAAAAAATGTAAAAATACTTAAAAAATAATATATAAAATATTTAATAATATAAGAATTAAATTACTAATATTATAATATATATTATATAAGTTTATATAATTTTAAATCTTTAAATATACTTATATTACATTAAAATATAAGATTATAAAAATTAAAAAAAATTAAAAAAATATTATAAAAAAGTTTAAAAAATCCAAAGTATATAAGGATATTATATATAAATATATATAAATAAGCCTTAAAACTATTCCTTATATTAATATAATATAAGATAATTGTTTATATAAATATAATTTACCTTTTAAAAATTATAAAGGAATAATATTATTTATTTTTGAAGAAAAATTAAGCTAATTTAAGGTTTTTCAAAGTTTTATGAAAATTTTTCAAAAGCTTTTTTAATAATAAAATTATTTTAATATTAATTTTAAAAGTTTTTATAATTAACTTACTTTTAAATTTTTTATTAATTATAATATTTAATTAAACATTAATTAATTTTAAAATTGCTTTAGGAAGTTTATTAAATAAAACCTTTCGTAAGTTAATATTAAAAATATTTTATACTTTATTAAGTTTATGCTTTAATTCCTTTAATATTATTAGATTAATTTTAATATATTTATTTAAAAGTTTTATTATATTTTTTATTAATAATTTTTATAAATATTATTAGTTATATGCTTATAAATAACCTTTTTATTTTACAAAATATTTAAATATTAACTTTTCTTTTATTTAATTAATTTATTCGCTTATAAGTTTTTTAATTTTATAAGATATTTATTTATTATTATTGTTTTAAATAATAATCCGTTTTATTTAAGGTTTTTCCTTTTATATAAATCTATATTTTATAATATTTTATATAATTAAATAATTAAAATAATTTTATATATATTTTAATATAAGGATATATTAATTTTATATATAAAATTTCTTACGAAGGACGCCTTTAAAAGTTTTTTCCATAGGAAACAACTATTAAACCTACTAGCCAATTAGTAACAAGGTTATTAGCTAACAGCCAGCTGCCACTTAAGGTAAAAGTGTTTTATTATAACTAAGATATTTTATGCCTTATATAAATTAGGTCTTTTAAGCCTTTATCCCCTTGCTTAAGTATTAATACAAATTTATTAACAGTTGGTAATAGCTTATCGCAGCTGTCGGGTAAGTTTAATAAAGGTTTCCTATGAAAAAAACTTTTAAAGGCGTCTTTCGTACTTGTTTTATAATTAATAAAAATCTAATTTATTAGATTAATTATTTTTTTAAAAGTTTTTTTTAATAAGGTATATCCCTTATATAATTTAAAATATATTAACTTTTTAATAATAAATAATACTAGTTTATATTTAATATTATACCTAGTTTTTATATTTATTATAAGATAATTAATTATTATTCTTAATTTTTTTAATATAGCTTATATATTATTTTAAAGTTAATTATATTAATAAAATTTTTAAAATTAATAAAGTTATTTAAAATTTAAAGTTATAAATAATTTTTTAAAGACTTATTTAATATTAATAATTCAATATTATTTAAGTTATATTATAGCGTTAAAATAATATTAACTTATATTTATTTTAATATAAAGTATTAAAATTAAATTATAATTTTAATATTTTAATTCTTTCTTTTTATTTAATTATTAATTTGTGAATAATGATTTGTTAATATTATTAGCTTTATTTTTATTTTATAAAAATGTTTTATTATAGCTTTAATATAAAATTAAGGTTTTTATTTAATATTATTTTTAATAATAATTTTTAATTTAATAATATTAAGGCTTTTAATGTTAAATTTACCTAATATATAGTTTTATATTTAAAGTATTTTAGGAATAGTAAAACCTTTTTATTAAGTTTATATATTATAATTATTAATAAATTAAAGTATATAAATCTCTTAATTATTTATAAAGTATTTTTTAATAATATTAATAATAATTTTATAATAAAATAAGATTTTATTATATAATAAGGTATTAAAATAAAATTAATTAGTAATAATTCTCTTAATAATTTTAAATAATTAATTTTATGCTTTTTATAATATAAATATTAATTAATATATTTATATACTTTCTTTAAAAGATTTTAAATTAATATATTTTCTAATTTTTATATTATATATTTAAATTTAAAATAATATTTAATATTATATATAAGCTTTAAAGGTTTTTTAACATATAAAAAGGATATTATTAATCTTTATTAACCTATATTACTAATATAATATATAAATTTATTCTTAATTTTATATTAATATTATTTTCTTATATTTTCCTTATTATTTTTTATAAATAAAAAATTTTTCTTTAATATATATTAATACTTATTACTATTATAACTATTAATAACTTTTTTAAAAAAATCTTTATATATTATTACTTTTATACTAATATAATAGCTAAAATCTTCCATTATATTATTTAATATTAACTTTTATAAATTATTTCTTTTTATAATATTATTACTTATATCCTTTATAAGTAAACATAAAAGTATATTTAGTATTAAATTTATCTTTCCTAATATATAACAAATATTTAAATTAAATTATAATAAACATGTTAATATAATTATAAACTTATTATTCATTTCATTAATATTTAATTTATAATATTTTTTATTATATTATAATTTATTAAAATAACAATAAGTTTTTTATATAATTAAACTTATATTTTATATTATTAATAAGTTTGAATTAAATAAGTTATTTTAAGTTTTATGGTTATATATTTAATCTTTATTTTTATTATTATTTTTAATAAAAATAAAATAGCATATATTTCATTATAAATATATATTTATTGTTTTAAATTATATTTAAATAAAAGAGCATTATTTTAAAGCCTTGTTATTTAAATATATTAATTTTTAAAAATGTAATATTATTATAATCCTAATATATAAGCTTTAAAAGGTTTAATAATTAGGTTTAAAAGATTTTAAATAATGTTTTTTAATATATTTATATTTAACCATTATTATAAACTATTAGTACCACGTGATATTAAGCGGTGTATAAGGCGGTTAAATTTTGCTAATAGTAAAAATTAGCCTTATATATAAATAGGTAAAGTTATACACATATATTGTAATTTTTTTACATAATAATAATAATATTTTTAACACTTAAGCTTTTAATTATTATTAATAATATTTTTTTCTTTTTTTTATTACAAATATTTTCATTTTATATTTTTATAAAAATAAGGTTTTTTATAATATCGTAACTTTATATAAAAAACGTAACTTTATAATAAATCTATATTATATTTTTTATAAAATAGTTATTAATAAAGAAATAATTATTTTAACTTAAAAGTTTTTATTATAATATATATAAAAGTATTTTAAAATAAATATTTACTTTATAAAAGGTATATAATGTTATTACTTAATACTTTTTTAAGTAAAAACTATGCTTTATTAAAAAAAGTTACTTTATTTTATTATTTTTTCGCTTATATTACGCGATCGTATTATTTATTATTTCTTTTTTATTTTAAAAGCTTACCTTTTTAATATAAATAAATAAAAACTTAAGTTTTTATATACCTTTAAAGTATTAAAAGCTTATAATTATATTATATTAAACTATTATTATTTTAGCTATTATTAATTTAAATAATTTTATTTACCTTTTAAAGTTAACTTTTTTTATTAAAAAATTTAATTAAAGTTATTATTTAATTAATTAATAATATTATTTTAATACTATTTAAAGGTTATTAAATTTTTATTATTTAATTTTATATGTATTAAAATATATTATTAAAAAGGCTAAAGGCTTAGCTTTAATTATTAAGTGTAATGCCATGGCTTATACTAAGGGTTAAGTGCTTAAAGTAAAGCACGGGCTTAAGGCTTATATACCTTATAAGGTTTATATATAAATAAAGGTTATACGCCATATTATAAATCTTTTCCTCTTTTTTTCTTTAGCTTAAAATATGCGAATTAACCCTAGTAATTAAAGCTAAGCCTTTAACCTTCCTAACGGTGTATTACATTAAGGTTAATTTATATATTTTAAATTAAAGAAAAAAAGAAAAGAATTTATAATATAATATATAACTTTTATTTATATATAAACCTTATAAAGTATATAAGCTTTAAGCTTATACCTTTTATTAAACATTTAACCTTTAATATAAGCTATAATATTACATTTACTTTATTTTATAATATTTTTAAAATATTATTAATTTTTAATTTTATTTATATTAAATTAATTTACTATATAACCCTTTACTTATATATAATAAATAAAGTAATTAAAAGTAATTATAATAAAATAAATAATTAAGATTTAAAGTTTTAATTTAATAATTTAAGCTTTACTTTTAAGCTATTAATACTAATTTATTTCTTTAATATAATTAAAGAACACTTTATTTTATTTAAGGTATTAATTTATACTTTCTATTAGTTTATATATAAGTATAAAATAACTTTTTTACTTATACCTTTTTTTAATTTAATAAGTAACAAATAAATAAATTATTAAAATAATTTTAAACTTAAAAGATTATATTTTTAATTAAAATTAGTTTTATTTAAAAGCTTAGTAAGTATGTTAATAAGGTTTTTAACGCTTAATATATATTATAGCTTAATATAACTAGCTTTAATTTCCTATTATAAGTAAAAGTATTAAATTTAAATATATTTATTTTTCTTATTTATTACTATACTTTTTACTTACTTTATAGCTTTAATACTATTTTTAAATATTATAATAAGCTTATTAAATATCTTATTTAACTTAATTAAAAAGTTATAAATCCATATGGTATTATTAATATACTCGCTTAAGCTAATAAACTTTACCTTAAATAAATCCTTAAAAATAACCATTTAAAATTAAAATAACTAAAGAATTAATCCACTTAATATAAAGAAAATAATATTAATAATTAAACATTTTATTTTAATATTTCCTATTAAATTAGTCTTTATAATATTAAATTAGTTAAACTTATTAAATTTTAAATAGGAATAAAAATTATTTAATTTTTAATATTAAATGTTTTTACTTACTACTTATTTTAAATATTTACTAACCTTTTTAATTTTTATAAAATACCTTAAAAAAAGGGCAAATATAAATATAACTTAAGTAAATATTGAAAAACTTAAATTAAATTAAAAGATATAAATTAGAAAATTATAATATTTAATAAGTAATATATAATTATATATTTTCAATTTAATTATTAAATTAATATATAAAAGCTTAAGTGTTAAAAATGTTATTATTATTACGTAAAAGAATTACAATATGTGTATATAACTCCACTTATTTATATATAAGGCTAATCCTTATTACCGGTAAAATTTAACCGTTTTACACACCGCTTACTATCACGTGGTGCTAATAGCTTATAATATATTAAATAATATTTTAAAAACAATTAAAATTAAAAATTATAAAAATAAATTTACTTATAATAAAATTTAATTATTTTAATACTTTTTTAATATAATTTATTTAATTAATTCTTATATTACTTAATAATATTAATTTAATAATTTATATACTTAAAAATTAATTAACATTTTTTAAATCTTTAAATTAAATTTTTTATTTAAATTTTATTTAACCTTCTTAAGCTTTTCCTTATTTAAATTAAATAAAATAAGATTATTTATATATAAAATAATAATAATATTTAACTTTTTATTAATATTATTTAATATTAAAAAATAAAATTATATTTAATTATAAATTAATATATTTTAATTTACTAAATAATATTAGCGTATTATAAATTATATAATAAATTTGTTAATTTAATAATCTTATTTATTATATATTTATATTATTTAACTTTAATAAGAAATTTATTAAAATGATCTTAAAAAAGGACATTAATATATAAAGATTTACTCCTTTAAGTTATTATTTAAATATATAATAATAAAGTTAACATATAATATATATTGAATTTAAATTATAATAAATATTATAAGAATTTATTAAAAAAACCTTAATAATTATTATATTTATTTCATTATAATTAATATCTTTTTTCCAAATAAAACCTTTAGTAATTATATAAGCTTTATATTTCTTAAATTTTAAATTAAAAGAAATTTCTTTTATAAAATTTATTTGACATTAATAATATTTCTATATTTAATAATATTATAATTAACAAAATTAAAAATATTCCTTTAAAAAATCTTATATATTTTAATAAAAATAGCTTTTAACTATTTAGCCTATTTATTATTTTTAATTATTTTAATTAAAATTAAATTTATATTATGTTAAATAAATAATATTTAAAAATATTTAATAAATAAAAAATGTTTATATAAATAATGTTTATAATTCTAATTAAAAGGTAAAATATTTTAATTATATATATAAAATTTTATTAAATTATTAATACTTAATTAACTTTATTAAGAAAATTAAATAACTTATATTTTAAATTATTTTTATAATATCCCTTATATCCTTTAGCCTTTTTAAAAAATTAAATTATTAATACTTTAAAAATCTTATTATAATTAATAAAAATTATATGATAATATATATTTAATCCTTTTTTCTTTTTAAATTAACCTTATTTTTATTTAGAAGTTCCTATTTTTTATTAATTATGTTTTCATTAACTATATTATAAGCTTTATTATAAATATAACCTTTAATAATAATTTTATAATAAAAATATTTTTAAATATGTTTAAGTAGGAAATATATAATATTATAAGGATTAAAAGTACCTTTTAAGCTATTAAAATCCTTTTAAAATATAATATATGGCGTTTTAAATATGTACTTTCTATTAAATATTTAAATAATATAATTATACTTTTTAATATAGCTTAATAAAATAGCTTTTATATCTTATATGTTTATTTTTTTAAACTTAACTTTTTAACTTTTATTAATTTATACTATATATTTTAATTTAATAATCCTTAAATTAACAGTATTAAATTTATAATTCTTTTAAATTTTAATTTATTAAAATAATATTTAATAATTATAAGCTATTAGTATTACGTAATAATAAGTGGTATATAAGGCGGTTAAATTTTACTAATAATAAAGGTTAGCTTTATATATAAATAAGTGAAGTAATATATATATATATATATTATAATTCTTTTACGTAATAATAATAATATTTTTAAAAGTAATTACGATAAATCGAACGATTAAAATTTTAAGTTTTAATTTAATAACTTAAGCTTTACCTTTAAGGTATTAATACTACTTTATCTCTTTAATATAATTAAATAAAATAAAGTTTTGTTTAAGGTATTAACTTATACTTTTTTATTAGTTTATATAAAAGCGTATAATAACTTTTTTACTTATAACTTTTAATATTTAAGCTTTTATAATAATATTTTAATGTTATAATTTATATTAAAAAATAATTAACTTTATATTTAATTTAATATTATTATTTATTTAATAAGGTATTATGTTTAACATAAAAGTTTTAAACCTTATATAGTAAAATTAATAAGCGATAGGCACTAGGTCTTATCGGTAGCTACGAAGCAGTTACAAACCTAACCTATATTAATTATAATTTAGTCTCACGTAGCTTAGCCTCACTCTTAATACTACAACTTATTTTACACTTAATTGGATAATCCTTAATACTTAATAGCACCTTTTCATAGCATAAAACATTTGCATTTAACATTTAAGGTTATAGCCTTAAAGTTATAATATTATATTATGTTAGTTTTTATTACGTTAGTTTTTAAGTTATTAAAGGGTTAATAAATTTAATTGCGTTAATTTTAAGTTAAAAACTTTAAGAAATTTAAGTAAAAGTTAAGTTATTAAATAATAAATAATAATGTTAATTAATAAGCTATTAATAACTAAGTTTATAATAAAGGATTATTAAATATATTTATTAATAATAATAGATTTAAAACTTTTAAACGAAAATCTTTAATAATAAATTAATAAAGGCGTTAATTTTCTTCTTTTAAAAGGGGTAAATAATAAGCGATAAGCATTAGGTCTTATCGGCAGTTATAAAGTAGCTATAAACCTAACCTATATTAATTATAATTTAATCTTATATAGCTTAGCCTTACTTTTAATATTATAACTTATTTTACACTTAATTAAATAATCCTTAATAAAAATAGGAATTAATTAAAAGATAATAATATTAAAGGAAAAGTAAAGGATTATTATAAGTAATTTTTAAAAAGTTATATAAAAATAAAAAAAAGATTAAATCTTTTTACTATTTAATAGTTCAAATTGTTATAAACATTAAGAAAAAATAAGAAAAGGAAATAACGAGTTAATTATTAGTTATTAGCAAAGAATTTAATAAAAATAGCAAATATTTAATTTTAAGTAAAAATTTAATATTATATAATAAGGAAATAATTAATATTATAACTTTAGTATAAGAAAAGCTTTATATTATATAAATTATAATAATAAATGAGAGCATTTACAATGAAACGAATAATTAAAATTCTAAGTTTTAATTTAACAACCTAAGCTTTACCTTTAAGGTATTAATACTAATCTATTTTTTTAATGCAATTAAACAAGACTTCGTCTTATTTAAAACATTAACCTTTACTCTTTTATTTAGTTTATATAAAAGCATATAATAACTCCTTTGCCCATAATAAATAATAAATTATAATTATATAATTTAATTTAGGAAATAGTTTTTAAAATATATAATTTTAACTTAAAATAACTAAAGTAATAATTAAAGGATGTTTTTAAAATATTTATAAAACTTTAAATAAAAGGATTTAAAAAAGCTTTAAAGGAAATGTATAAAATAAGTAAATAATCTTAAATTTAAATTAAAAAGATTATTAAAAAGTTATAAACCTTTAAAAATAATAACTTTAAGTTGTAAAAAACCTAAGAAGTTATTATCGAATTTAATAATAATAATAATAATAATAATAATAATAATAATAATAATAATAATAATAATAATAATAATAATAATAATAATAATAATAATAATAATTAATGTTAAGCTTATTTAATAGGTAAATTTTAGCTTAATTTTAGTTTAATATTTCTTTATAAAAATATTTAAAGATATAAGTTTTACTTTAATATTTTTTTTATAATAAAAGTATAAGTATAAAAATTTACTATTTCTTTTAATAATAAAAATTTTATTTATATAATAATCCAAATTTATTATAATTATTATTAAATATTTCCTTTATTTCTATTTTTACCATTTTATATTATTTCTTATACTTTATATTTAATATTTTTTACCTAACTTTACTTATATTTATTTTATATATTTTTTAATATTATAATTTTCATTTAATTTTCCTCGTGAAATTATAATTAAATTATAAGATTTATTAAGTTTATAAAAGCTTAAGTGTTAAGAATGTTATTATTATTACGTAAAAGAATTACAATGTATGTGTGTAACTTTACCTATTTATACGTGAGGCTAATCCTTATTGCCGGTAAAATTTAACCGCTTTACACACCGCTTATTATCACGTGGTGCTAATAGCCCATAGTTTATAATATTTATTTTATTAATATAATTATTTAAACACTTAATTAAAGCTAAAATATTTTATATCTTATAAAAAAACTTAACTAATAATTAATAATAAGCTTTTTAAAAATTATATATAAATACTTAAATTTAATATTAACAATTATTAGTATAATAAAAATAATAAAATGTTATATTTAATAATCCTATAATATTATTAAATATACCCTTATAATAAGTTTATATAATTTTATAATATAAGTAAAAAAGCTTTTATAATAAAATAAAAGTAATTTTATAAAGATTTGCTAATTATAATATAAACTGCTTAGGTTTTTTTTTAATATTTATTAGCTTTAAACTTACTTTATACTTATATATAAGGTATTATATATAAAATGAAAAGTATAAAGTTATATTTTAATTATAAATCTTAATATTTTAATATATTTAACACTTATATATGTAATTTTTAAATTTTATTTATATAATATAAGCTATAATTATATTAAATATAAAATATTTAATGATATATTTTAATATTAATTATTATATAAATGAAATAAAGGAGGGGGGAAAGGTAAAAATGTAATATTATTTTAAAGCTAATTTTAAAAAGAACGGTAATAAATATATAAATAAAATATTAATATTATAAATAATAATATAAGTCTTTTAAAAGGCTAAAAAAGCGTGCTAATTAAGGCATATTTAAAATATTAATATTAAGGAATAATTATTTTATAAGAATTTTATATTTATGTTTCTTTAAAACTTTAATTTTTAAGCCGCTAATAACTTATAAGGTTATTATTAAAATTACTTTCGTTACATGTTATTTTAAACTTATTTATATTTATTATATTATTTTAATTGTTTTTTATATTATTATAACTTTTTAGCTTATTTTAATTAGCTTAATGATAAATTTAAATATAAAGGTATATTAAATATTATATAAATAATTTTTTTATTTATTCATTAATTATTTCCTAACCATTAAAAATAAATTAGTTATATTTATTTCTTAACTATTTTTAATACTTAAGCTAAAATCACTAATAAAAGATTATAATATAAAAAGTTATAAGCATTTCTTTACTATATTTAATATTATTAAAAGTATAATTAAACCTTATATAATTATTAATAATTTTACTTTAATGGTTAATATAAACTTTAATAAGAAAAACGTTATATTTATTAATTAATCTTTTTTTATCTTATTAATAAAAGATATAAGGCATATTATATTTTAACCTTTTAGTTTAAAATTTAAAATTTAAACCATTTACTAACAAACTAGTATTATTTATATTTAATCTAATGTTTTAAAGATTATTTTATACTTATAGCTTAAAATATATTCCTTAATTATATTTTTAAATATTTATAAAGCTTTTTTTCCTATCATTAAAATAATAAAGCTTTAAGGCTTAATTATTATAAATATTTCCTTTTTCGCTAATAATTGTAAATATTAATATGTAAATATTATTTATTATCCTTAAAAGATTAAAAGCCTTTACTTAATTATCGTTTATTTATATTATATATATTATATATTTATCTTTTCTTATTTATCATTAAAAAGTTATAATCTTTAAAAAAAGTTTTTAATATTTAAATATATTTTTAATATAATAATTAAATTATTATTAAATTTCAAAATAAATTAGTTAATTAGTTAATATTATTGAAAAATGATTAGTTATATTATTATTTTTGTAAATAACTTATTTTTTATAATAAACATATTATTTTAAAGGGTTAAAAACATATTAAGTAATATTTATATGTTATAATATAGCTTTAAAAAGTTAAAAAAGGTTAATCTTTTATCCTATTTTAAATTATAAAAATTTATTATAATGTAAACTTTATAATAACTTATTATTAATAATGTTATAGTTTTAAAATGTTAAAGTTATATATAAAGCATATAACTTAATAAGTAGCTTTATATGTATTTAAAATAT
Source organism: Hypoxylon sp. EC38 (assembly GCA_002120335.1). Taxonomy (NCBI): domain Eukaryota; kingdom Fungi; phylum Ascomycota; class Sordariomycetes; order Xylariales; family Hypoxylaceae; genus Hypoxylon; species Hypoxylon sp. EC38. The sequence goes on along the minus strand of KZ111235.1, from coordinate 2,736,065 downwards.
ATCGCTAATTAAAAGTAAAGCTCCTTTTTTTAATAATAAAGACCATTTAATTAATTAGGGAATTTAACACTATAATAACTATATAATAATTATAAGCTTAAATTACGCTTAGCGCTAATACTTTAAGTGATTTTTTATATGTAAATTTATCTTAAAATCCTAAACTTTTTTTATAAGAAAAGTTAACTATTTAATTAATTTTTAAAATAATTTATATTTTAATATAATTAATTATAAAAACCTTAACTAAATTATTTAAGTATATTAAATACTTAAGTATATATGATTTTATAATATAATATTATTATTTAATATAATTTATAAAAAAGCATAAAATTTAATAATATATTAATCTTAAATAATTTAATAAGTTAATTAATTTTATAAAGCCAACTTAAATTTTAACAATTAAAAAAATTAAAAACATGTTAATAAATATGTTAAAAATTTAACTAATTAAGATTAATATATAATAAAAGTAAAAAATATAGTGAAAAAAATCGTGATTTTTTACAAACATTTACTATATTAATTATATTATATAACCTATTAATCCTATAATTACTTAAAATTTCAAATAATATAATTAATAACTTAATAACTTTTTTACCTTAATTAATACTAAATATTATATTAAATAATATACTTAATATATTAAAGATTTTCCCACTAATTTAATTATTTAAGCCTTTAAATCTTATTAAACTATAAACTAAGAGTAATTACGATAGAACGAATGATTAAGATTTTAAGTTTTAATCTAACAACCTAAGCTTTACCTTTAAGGTATTAATACTAATTTATCTCTTTAATGCAGTTAGATAAATCGAAGTCTTGTTTAAAGCATTAACCTTTACTGCTTTATTTAATTTATATGAAAGCGTATAATAACTCCTTTGCCTATATAAACTTTATATAAGATAACTTTAACAAATTATAAAAATAATAAAAAGGAATACTTAATGATTAAAAAATACTACATAATTATTTTAGTTTAAGTTAGGAAAATTGTTAATAAAAGAATTATAAACGTTATACTACTTAAATTAAAATACTAAGATTATTACAATTTAAAGATTATAATTATAATAATTAAAAATAATTTAATTCCTTTACATATTAGCATACTTACTTAAATATAAAAGAAATATTATAAAATACTTATAAAAATAAAAATGTTAAGTATTTTATCCCTTGCTTAATCTTTAGAATTTATTTAAACATTTAAAAATATAAAAGCTTACCACCTTTTAAATATTAAAGGGTTATTAATTATTAAAGTATTTTTAAAAGTAATAAGAATATATTTTAATTTAACTTAGGTTAGTATTTAACTTTAATTTACTATTTAAATTAATCAACTAAGATAATTAATACTTATTTTAAATTAATAAATTTTAATATAAAACATTTGGCTTTATTTTTAAAACATTAACTTTAAGAAAAAAAGGTTTAAAGTATAATTTATTATAATTTAAAGAAATAAAATAAATATAAGGCTTAGTAAAGTTATTAACGGATTAATTAAAAGTAATAAATTATAAGTTAAAAATTAATACCCATATTAAAAAACGGTTAATTGTATAAATAGCTTTTAAAGGAATATGTATATTTTTAATATATAATTACATTTAAGATAAATTATTTAGTTAAACTATTAAACATTAAATATTATAAGGAGATTTAAACAATTTATTAAACCTTTATTTAAAAATAGTTTAAGGCTAAGATTAGGATTTATAAGTGAAAGGTAAAATTAATTAATAAAAATAAAGCTAATTATTAAAAAAGTAAAGATTTAAAGGGAGAAAATTAGTTCGAAGATGTGATTATAATATTAATTAACCTATATTTACTTTAAAAAAATTAAAAGCTTATAAAATAAACTATTAAAAATTATATGGCTTTAAGGGTTTTTATTATGTTTAAAATTAAGAAATATTTATTTTTAAAGAGTATAATAGTGGATAATTATGGATTAATTAACCTAATTAATAATAAAAAGAATTTGATTTTAAAATTATTTAAATTTATAAATATATATAATATGGTGTAGGTAAGAATTATAAGTTTTTAATCTTTAATATAGGAACATAAGTAATTTTTAAATACTTAATAAATAAATTAAGGTTTAATATATATAATTTAATATTAATAAATATAATAATAATAAAGGGATTTTATATAAATATTATTTCAAAGGTTAAATTATATATAACAAGTATATAATATAATGGATAGGATTATATTTTATATTTTAAAAAACCAAAGAAAAGTAACATAATAAAATAATTTATATATAAACATAACCTAATTTTCTTTAAATATAAGTTTTTTTCCATTTATTTATTTATTTTATTAGCTTTATTAATGATTATTTTATATGATATATTTGTAAGTATAGTAAGTATAATAAACATCTTAAAGATTAATAAAAAATGTATAACTTATTAACTTAATAAAACCTATTAAAGTTATGAAATGATTTAAAGAATTTTTAATATAAATACTTTAAATATTTAAGATTAAAAGCTTTTTAAATTTTAATTTATAAAGCTTAAAATATTAAAATTAATAAAGCTCCTAGGATTAAATATAAACACTACGCTATAACATATACTTATTAAATTATTAATAAGAAATAATTTAAAAGATATTTAATTAAATTATTTTAAAAGGTAATTTAGAATTTATTCTTTTATAAAAAGGGATATAAAAAATTATATATATTACTTATAATTAAGGATAAATATAATAGAATATCTTTTATATTTCCCTTTTTAAATAAGAGTTAAAGAATAGTGGCTATAATGTTTTAACTATTTAAAAATTTTATATAAAAATAGTTTAAATTTAATATATATAAAATATATAATAATAATAAGCATGTAATATTTTTACACTAAGAAGTAACTAAATTTAAACATTAAATAAAATGGGAAAGAATTAATTTAAAGGTTTTATTGAGTTATATATATAAATTTATAGAATGAATAAAATAAGTAGGGTAAAAACTAATTAACTAAGTATTTAAAACGTAGTTTAAAGTTAGTTTACTTGTAAATCTTTGGTTTAAAATTATTTAAGTAATAACTTAATTAATTAATAAGAGCTTAAATTTTATTTATTACTTATATTTATTAAATAAAATATTTAAAAATTAATTTAAATAATATTTTAGGTTTTATATTTTAATAATCTTTAAAACACTTACAAATAATTTATAACCTAATTAAAACAATATTTATATATATGAATATAAAACATACCCATTAAAAGAGGAAAGGAAATATAATATAAATGGGAGAATATTTAAAATAATAAGAAAAATTTATATAAGGTATTTAATAAAATATTAAGCTTCTAATTTATATTATATATAAATCCTTAAAGAAAAAAATAATTATTATATGGGATATATAGTTTAACAAGAAAATATTTTATATTTTAAAAGTTAAATATTTAATACTTAATTTGGTAATATTATAAATTAACAAAGTTAATAAGTTAAAGAAAAAATTAATAAAGGAAGGAATATTTTAAATATTAAATTTATAAAAACTAGATTTACTAAATTATTAAAATATAAAATAGATTATTAAGCTAAGGGGTATAAATATTAAAAAATAATTAAATAATTAATTAAAAGTTTATAAATTAAAGGTAAATACACTTATAAATTTAGATTTAAAATTAAATAATAAACCTATTAAAAGAAAGTTTAATATATAAGTAATTAATTAACTTTTTAAACTCCTAACCCCTAAAAAAATCCCAAAACTAGGAATAAGAAAAGGTAATATTTAAATAAGCATTAGGTAAATACTTTAAGAAATTGTAAATCTTATAGGAAAATATTTTTTTAAATAAAAATATTTAATTAATATTTAAGCTTAATAAATAAAAAAATGTTAATAAAAATAAAGAAAATAATATATTAACATTATAATTATAATATGAAAAAGGTTATTTAAGAAGATTAAAAGCTTAATTATATATTATAATAACACCTATTAAACTTTAGTAAAGGAGTGAAAGATTTAAAGGTTGAAAATTTAAAAAGAATTGAATAATTTAGCCTTTACAACCTTAATTTACAAAAATAAAGAAAAAATCTTCCCACCTATTAAATTAAAATAATTTAACTTTTTAAAAACCTTCCTACCTAATTAATAGGAAATTATTCATTAGGGAAATTAAAAATATTAAACATTATATATAATAATTTTATAATAATATATTAAAAAAGTATTAAATAAATTAACATAGCTTTAAATAAATTAAAGATTTATTAGGATAAGTTTTTAAAACTATTATTAAAAGAATATAAGGACTTAATAAACCATTTATTTAATAAATAATTTGAAGGAAATACATAAAAGGAAACCTAAGCATTTAATAAAAACAATATATAACACATTATAAAGCATAATAAAATAAAAAATATCCCGTTCCCTTTAAAATAAATATTTATATATAAATTTAATAAAAATAAATATTTAGAAAAGTATAAATCTTAACTTATTATATAAAATAATCTTTAATATTTAATACTTTAAAATATATATATTATTATACTTATAATAAAATTGTTTTAAATAATAATAATATTAATTATAAAACTTAATTTAAATATTTAGTAATTTAATATTAAAAGTATATTTATAAATACTTTAAAAATAGGTAAAAAACCAATCGCTATATAACTTTTTAAAGATTATAAAAATAAAGATAAAAAGTATACCAAACTTTTAAAAATATTTTATAAGTTATATAATTTTCCCTTATTATAATATAAGGAAATAAAAAAATATTTTAAAGCTTAAAAGATTTATTATATTAATGAAAGAATTATGTTCATTTTATATAATTAATAAAAAGGTATATATACTAATATATGTGGATAATATATTAATAATAAATATTTCTAAATATATAACTTAGGTATAAAAGGTAATTAACCACTTAAAAAATTTATATAAGATAAAAGATTAAGGATTAATTAACTAATATTTTGAAATTAAAGTAATTCAAAATAAGATTTATTAAATAATTTCCTTACTTTATAATAAATATATTAAAAAGATTATAATAAAGTTTTAGTTAAATGATAATAACTAGGTTTTATTTATTCCTTTATTATTTTAATTATTTTTTAAATATAAAAAAGAAATTTCTAAGATAAAGATTAAGGTTTTTTAGGAGTAAATAAGATTAATTCTATATACTATAATAATAATTAGATTTAATATTATATTTGTGGCTATATAACTTTCCTACCATTTAATTAATTTAAAACTTAAATATATAATAATAACTAATTAAATAATAAGATATTTATATATAATATATACTTTATACATTAAATATAAAGGTAAAAATATTAAAGTTTAAGCTTTGTTTATAATAAATAATATATTGTTTATAAATAATATAAAAAGTAAATGATTATTTTATAAATGAATTATAAGTTTATATAATGGATTAATTATTTAAAAAGTTATTTATTTATTAATAATATTAATTTTTATAATAAAGGTTACGCTATTTAATATTTTAAATATAACAAAAGAAGTAATAGCTTTATAACACTTATTTAAAAATATATAAATTAATTTAAGGTATAAATAGTAGATTTATAATAATAATTAATAAATAATTAAATTAATTATTAGAGAATAGGAATAAATTAGTATTAAACTTTATCACCTAAATATATAAAATATATAAAATATATAATTATAATAGGAATATACTTTTAAAACTTTTAAGGTATTTTATTTATTAATTAATTAAATATTAATGAATGGGTTAATAAAGAATTTATTAAAATAAAAATTCAAATATTTTTAAGTGTTATTTAATTTATAAAATATATAAGATTTATTAATTAATAATTAAAAAGCTCATATAAGGAACTTATTAATGTTATTAATTGTTTTATATCAATAAATAAATAAATATAATATTTTAATATAATACCTTTAAAGCTTAAATAAATTTTTAAATCATTTCCTTATAAAATCTATCGCTTATTTTACCCATTTCCTTATTATTTTTATTATCCTCCCTATGTTTAAATTAAAAGTTAAGTATAAATGGATTAACTTTATTTATATTTATAAGCTTAATCTTATCTTTATTATTTAATAACTTATACTTTAAAAAAGTAAATAGGGTATATTATAAAATATAAGTTATTTATATATATTAATTAATATTAAAAAAATAATTAAAAGATTTTATAAGGAACTTATTAATATGTTTTAAGTAATATCGTTAGTTAAAAATGTTCTTTATAAGCAATAAATTATTAATTAAATAATTAGGTTATTAAATTTATATATAAAATATAAATTAGTAAAAGTAATGTTATTATAACAAAATAAATAACTTATAATTCTTAGTAAAAATATCTATTAAAGTATAATTAACACTAAATACCTTACCTTATTAAAATATTATTACATAAAATTTAAAGATAATTAAGAAATATATTCCTTATATAATTTAAATAAGGTATATAATAAAGTACTTTAATTGAAAAACAAGTACTTTTTTAAGTAAAAGGAATAATTATAAACATTAACAATAAATTAAAAATAAAGATTAGTATTTATATATTATTATTAATTAATGAAATGTTAATTAATACAATAAGTACTTTAGAAATTTTAAAATTAATGATAAAATATTTTTGTTTATAATAAATAAAAGGTATTATAAGTTTATTAGTTCCTTTAGAAATAAAATTATTAATATTAACCTAAGAATTATTACTTATTAATAGTAATTAATAAACTCTTTTTATATTATTAAATTAAATAACTTATACTTTCTTTAAATTATTATAACATATAACGTATAAAATAATTTTAAATTGTTTAGGTATTTTAATCTTTTTCTTAGTAAGTATTATTATAATTAAAGTATTTATTAATTACTTAAATATAATTAAAATTAAAAAGAATAATTAATAAAATTTGTTAAAATATGGTTTAAATTTAATTTAAATTTAAGGGGTGATTAATTAAAAAAGAGTAATTTATTATTTTACTTAAAAAAGTTTTATATAAAAAAGAAAAAGTAATAATATTTTAATGTAAAAAAAGGTTTTATTATATAAGTGTAGGAGTAGCTAAGTTAATAAAAGGTTATTATAATATTATAAAGGTTATTATAAAATTATTAAAGAATTATTTAAGGATTAAATTAACTTAGTAATTTATAAGGTAAAAATATAAAATATTATAATAGTTATTTAAAAGTTATAAGCTATATAATAATTTTTTTCAACTTAGTTTTAAACATTGAAAATAATTAAAATATATAAAGAAAGTAGTTTAATTAATACTTAACTCCTTAAATATTCATTTAAATACCATTTATTAATATTATAAATGAAAATTTGCCAATTATTTTTATTATAAAATTCTTATTAACTCTATTATTTTTGTTATTATTATATATATAATACTATTTAACTAGTTAAAATATATTATTAGGAAAAGAAATATCTTAATTATTATTATTTAAATCTAATTTAAACTTAAAGAATAATTTAAAATTTAAGAATAGATTTTTAATAAATATTTAAATAATTATATAAAGTATTTATATCTTTTTAAATTTTATTTAATATTAAAAGATTTAATAAAAAGTATATAAGAAAATTTATATAAGGCTTAATAAAAGTTACCCCTTATAAAATTAAGTTTTTAAAAGAATAAAAGTAAACTTATATTTTATAATAATTATAACTATTAACATATTTAAAGTAATATTTATTATTTAAATTAATTAGGTTTTTATAACATTAATTAAGTTTTTTAGTTAATACACTTTGTATATAAATTAAATAAGGATTATAATGATAAATTTTTAATAGCTTAAGTTTAAAAGTATATTTATTAATAGTTATTATATTTTAAGTTAAAATAGGTGGTAAAGTGGCTTAAGTTATAACCTTACCTTTATTTTTATTTTTATAATTAATTAAAAGGTTTTTTAAAGATAATTAAGTGGGAGTAATTAATGAAATAAAAGTTATAAAAAGTGTTAAAATAAGGGTGGGAATAAGTGTAAAGAAAAAAGTAAAAAGATTAATTAATAAGCGATAAGCATTAGGTCTTATTAGCAATTATAAAATAACTACAAACTTAACTTACATTAATTATAATTTAGTCTTATATAGCTTAGCTTTATTTTTAATATTATAATTTATTTTATATTTAATTAAATAATCCTTAATATTTAATAGTATTTTTACTTGTTATAAAGTGATTAATATAATTCTTATTTTAAGAAGTAATATTTTAATATTACTTTTTTATTCTTTTAAATTATTTATTTAATTTATTTGTTTATTAGTAATTAGTTAAAATAGCTTAATGTTTTTAGTGTATTAAGCTATTTATAAGTGAAGTATTTTATAATTTTCTTAGTATTTTAATACTTAAGATTTATAGTTTATTAATACTTGTAAAAGTATATTATAATATCTTATAATTAATTAATTTATTTCTTAAGTTAAATGTAATAATTCTTATTCCTTTAAAGTTTTATTTACTTTCTTAATTAAATTTTTATTTACTTTCTTAATTAAATTTTTATTTACTTTCTTAATTAAATTTTTATTTACTTTCTTAATTAAATTTTTATTTACTTTCTTAATTAAATTTTTATAATACCTTATATCCTTACATTTAAAAGTGAAAGGTAATTTTTTAACGTTTTAAAGTTTTCTATTAAGTTATTACTTTCTTATATAATATGAAATATTTACTTATAAATTTAATTATTATCCATTTATATTTTCCGATTAATAAATATATTAATTATTAAGAGATTATTTAAGTTTTTTATTATTAAGTCTTATTTATTTTTTTATATAATTATTATTATTTTTATAATTATTATTTAAGTTTTTTTTAATTATATATAAATGTTATTAAAAAAGGAAAGAATATTTAAAATAATAATATTTATTAATTAATATTTAAACTTAAAATATATATTAAAATTATTATTAATTAATATTATTTAAGTTTTAATATATATAAAAACCTTTTAAAGCTTATATTAATTATTAATAATAAGTTAAATAAAGTATATAAGGAATTTATTAAAACCTAAGTTATTATATAAAGCTTAATAAATTATTAATGTTATAAAATTTCGTGATATCTTTAAATATATTATTAATTTTTTTGATTTTATTTATAATATAATTTATAAGAAATCTTAAAATATTATAAGTTTAGGATTGAAATAGGTTTTATTTATGATTTAATTAGTGTTAAATTTATTTTAAATTATAATATATGCTTTGGTAATATTATTAAAACTTATTCTTATAGTGTTAATTATTAAAGTGTAATTAATAATAATATTATAAACTTTAGTAATTTTCTTTATATTAATAGTAAAAGTTATATTTTTAAGATTTATATAGTTAACTTTTAAGGAAATATTATTAATATATAATAGCTTAATTAAAAGTTTATTATTTAAAAGGAGTTTAATTATTAAATTATCCCTTTAATTATTAATATTAAAACCTATAATATTTTAATTAATTTTATTTATATTATTAATAAATATTTTATATTTAATATTTTAATTAAAGTTTACTTAAATGGGATTTGTTATTTTATTGTTAAAAAAGATGTAAATAGTATTTATTACTATAGCGTTAAAATAAATGTAAATTATATTTGTTATTATAATGTTAAAATAGATATAAATAATATTTATTGCTATAATATTAAAGTAGATGTAAATCTTATATGTTTAATTATTAAAGATATTATTAAAGTAGATTTAAATTAGGCTAATATATTATGAAAAAGCTTATAGTAAGTTATTAATAGCTTTAATATTAGCTTAAAAAATATTTATTTTTAAAGTTATCTTATAATATTAAAGTAATAAGTAAATTTTTAATCTTTTTATATTATTATTATCTCTTTTTAATGTAATATAAATAATTGAAATATTATGTTTATTAATTAAAATTTTATTAATTTCTTAAGTTAATATAATGGATTTAAATCATTTAATTAATCTTTAAGTATGTATTAATATATTTAAAAATAAATTATATAAAGCCAATTAATATAAATAGGATTATATTAATAATAATATTAATATGATTGTTTAGGTAAAGTTATTTGGTTATAATTTAATAGTTATTGTTAATTTTTTTACTTAAATTATAATAAATATAATAATAATTAATATTATTAATAATTAATATTTTAATTAATATACTTAATATATTATTATTATTTAAAAAGTTAATTTTAATAATTAAAAGTTAAAGTAGATTGGCTTATTTATATTAAATAAGATTATAATTAATAAGATAAATAAGTATAAATAAGTAAATAAGATTATAATAATTTAACATAATATTTATATTTTTATTAATATAATTAATAATGTAATGATTAATAATATATGTAAGGAAGTTATTAGAATTTATTTTAATAAACTTTATTATAGAAATATTATAAAGTAGTAAATGATTTAGATTAAAGAAAAAAAACTATTAATAAAAGATAGCTTAAATTATTATTAAGCTTAATTATTTGTTAAATTTAAGATTTTTAAAAGTATAGTAGTTTCTAATCTTTTTAAAGCTAAATGGGGTAAAGAAATAATATTGTGAGATATTAATTTTCAAGCTTAAATAATAAATTTGGTTTATAATTATTACTTTTTATAAATAAATAAAATGATTTAATATATAAATTATATTTATAACTACTTTAATTTTAATTTATAAACTTTTATTATATTATTTATAATAATTATAATTATTAATAAGTTTATTTTTTATATTAAAAATTATAATGAAACTTGGTATAGAATTTTTATTTCTTAAGGTAATAAGGATTTATTAAAGTTACTTATGATTAGAATTATTATCAATTTTAATAAGGTAATTATGGTATTATAAAGCCAAAAGTTAATTATGAATTTTTAATATAATTAAGATAATAATAATAATGTATAGGTTAATAATAAGGATGGTGATAATTATTAGTTTTATTATTATTAAAAAGGAAATAAGGGTGATAATAATTATAATAAAAATAAAGGTTTTAATTATTAAGTATATAATAATATTTTTGAATGAATTAACTTTTATTATCTTATATTTAAAAATGATAATTATAGTAATAATAATAATAGATTTAAATGTGATAGTGGTAAGTATAAAGGTAAAAATTTTAATTATGGTAAAGATATGTATAATAATTAAGGTAATTAATAATTTATTTAATTTTGTTAGTATTAATAAATTAGAAAAAAAGTTAAAAATAATAATTACTTAAAAGATAAAATATTTTTTAAATAGGATAATAAGGATAAAATAAATAAAGAAGTAAAGTTAATATAAGATAATTATTTATTAATAAATAACTATAAAATAGATTTAAAAAAATTAAAGTATAATTTTTATTACTTTATTAAGTTAAAATATAATAAATTAAATTTAAATATTAAAATAATTTAAGTAAATAATAAAAAGAAAAAGATTTACTAAAAATATAGTAAAGTTTTTAATATTTAGGTAAATTGTTTTAAATATATTTATATTAATAATTATACCCTATTTAAATTACCAAATATAAAGCTTATAGTTAAAATAAAGAAAATATATTTTTAAATTAATAAAAATATATATTTGGAAAGTTTAAATTATAAGAGATTATTTATATAAGAAATTTAGAATAAATACTTTTTTTAAATATAAAAAAATAACCTTTAAGATGTTTTTAATAAAGCTTTTAATAATATAAATTTAGAAAAAATATCAAATATAAATAAGGTTTTTAGTATAAATAATATTAAATTTATTAATATTATATTAAAGAAAACTTTAAAAAATATTACTTAAAAAGATATTTATATTTAAAAATTAATATTATTAATATTTAAGATAATAAATTAACCATTTATATTAACTTAAGAATATTAAATTATATAATTAATTATAAATGGTTTATAAACTTTATTAAAGACTTTAAAGTTTTTAAAATTAAGAAATTTATAATTATTAAAGGTATATTTGGTAAGGTTATAATAAATAAAAAAATAAAATTTTATATTAATATTTTAATAATATAAAATATAAAAAAGATTTTATCATATATTAAAGTTAAAATATAAATATATAATAATTATTTAAAATTAAATTTACTATTCAAAAATAAATTTTATAAATAGTATAATATAATTTTAAATTATTTAAAGATTTTAATAATAATAATAACTTGTTTAAGTGTTAAAATATATATTAAATTTATAAAATTAAAAGCTATTATTTAAAGATAAATATTATATATAAATTATATTATTATTTCCCTTTTAATAATAATATTTATTAAAATAAAATATATTAATTTATTAATAAAAAAAGATTTTTAATTTATATTTAAATATTCTAATATAATATATAATATTTATAATATATTAATATTAAAAAGAATAATATTTTTAAATAATATTAATAAAGAAGTTATAATTTATTATAAAATAAAATTAGGATATATTAAAGAAATTAATATTTAAAGATATTATATTATAAGTTAAGAAAAGGCTAATATAATATAAATAATTATAAACACTTATAATAATGATATAATTTTAGTAAATTATTTAATAATAAAAATTATTATGGATAATATTATTAAAAAGGTATTATAGTTTAATAATAAGATTTTTAAAAATATATAGAAGATTTTTTAATAAAAAGAAGGCTTTAATATTAATATAATATTATTATTAAGTATATTAAAGTTAAAAGGAATATTAGAAGTAATATTAAAGTATAAAATATATTATTATATAAAAGATATAAAATTTAGTAATAATTTACTTAAAATAATAAAAAGATATAAAATATGAAAGAATAAAAAAATTATTAAATTATTAAAGAATAAAAAAATAATAGTTAAATTTATTAATAATTAATAAAAGTATTTTAAAATAAGATAAATTTAACCCTTTAGAATTTAGGATAAAGAATTTTTAAATTAAATATTTAATATATTATATAATTAGGATAAAATGGAATAAATAAAATAATTAATATTATTTAATTATTTATATTTTATTATATAGTGTATAGTAGAAGGTAAATGTAAAGATTAAATTATTATTAACTTTAAATTTCTTAATAAATTTATATTATTAAATAACTATCCTTTATTATAATAAAAAGATATAATGTTATGATTAATTGATAAATAATATTTTAATATTATTAATATTTTATAATTTTTTCACTAATTGTTAATAATTAAAAGGTATATTAATTAAATAATAATAATATTATTAAAAAGATTTGAAATATTTAAAATTATATTTATAAATTTTAAAAATTTATTAGTATTTAAATAAAGATTTATAAATTTTAAAAATTTATTAGTATTTAAATAAAGATTTATAAATTAATGGTTAAAGTTTTTTAAAGATTTTATAAAGGTATATATTAATAATATTATTATTTATAATAATATATTTAAAAATTATATGTATTATTTAAATGTTTTCTTTAATTTATTTAATAATATTAAATTTACATTATATTTAAAGAGGATTTTTCTTAAATATAAATCTATTAAATTATTTAGTTTTAATGTTAATAATAAAGGAATTTTAATAATTAAAGATTAAGTGAAAGTTTTAAAAAAGATTAAAATATTAATTATCTTAATAAATCTTAAGATATATATTAATATAATTATCTTTTTATAAAAATATATTCTTTAATATTAGTAAAAGACTTTATCTTTATAAAAGTATAAAATAAAAATACTTATAATAAGAAGAAAAAAATGGAAATATTATTAATAATAATAGTTAAATATAAATATATTAGGAAAAATAATTTTAAATTAATATATTTAAAAAGAAAGTTATTTAAGACTTTTTAAAGTAAATTATTAAATCCTTTAAAGGTTATATATTAAGATTATAATAAGGTTATATTTTTAAAAATTAATATATTTAAGTAATAAAGTTTTAAAATAATAATCTTCTATTTAAATATAACTTAAAATAATAAATATATATTTTTTAATAAAATATAACCTATTTTATTTTTATTAAAAATAATAATAAGAATAGAAATTAAATATATAATTATAAAATTTAAAATAATTCATTTAATTTAAATTTATTAATAATATAAAATATAACTTTAATTATATAAAAAATTTATTATTATTTTAATAAATTATAATATAATAAAGGGTATTATAAATTAAATATTTTTAAAAATATTAAATATTAATAAAATGAATAATAGGCTTATAATTATATTAATATATTTATTATAATTTAATTTAAACATTTATTATATTTTAGGAAAGATAAATTTAATATTAGATATATTTATATATTTATTTATAAAAGATATAAATAATAATATTATAAAAAAAATAATTTATAAAAGTTAATATTAGATAATATAGTGGAAGATTTTAATTATTATATTAATATAAAAGTAATAATAAATGAAAATTTTAAAAATAAAATTATTAATAATTATAATAATAATAAACATTTATATTAATTAAAGAAAATTCTTTTATTTATAAAGGATAATAAAAAGAATATAAGAAAATGATATTAATATAAGATTAAAAATAAACTTATATATTATATTAATAATATAAACTAATAAAGGTTAATAATATCTTTCTTATATATTAAAAAGTTTTTAAAGTTTGTATATAATATTAAATATTATTTTAAATTTAAATATATAATATAAAAATTAGAAAATATATTAATTTAAAACCTTTTAAGAAAAATATATAAATATATTAATTAATATTCATATTATTGAAAGAATAAAATTAATTATTTAAAATTATTAAAAAAATTATTATTAATTAATTTTATTCTAATATTTTGTTATATAATAATATAAGATTTTATTATAAAATTACTATTAATATTATTAAAAAATATTTTATAAGTAATTAAAGGATTTATATATTATAATTTATTAATAATTATTATATATAAATTTAATAAAAAGGTTTTATTAATTTTAAAATATTTTAAATATAAGGTTATATATTAAGTAAATTTAATATTAAAAGCTTTAATATTATTAAATTAAAGATTATTATTAAAGATAATATTAAATAAAAATCTTAAATTTATATTAAAGTTATAATAAATCATTTTTATAAAAATAAAAATAAAGCTAATAATATTAATAAGTTATTATTTATAAATTAATGATTAAATAAAAAGGAAAAATTAAAATATTAAAATTATAATTTAATTTTATTACTTTATAGTAAAATAAACATAGATTAATATTATTTTAATATTATAATATAACTTAAATAATATTAAATTATTAATATTAAATAAATTTTTAAATAAAGTTATTTATAGCTTTAAATCTTAAATAATTTGATTAATATTTAATATTTTTATTAATATAATTAACTTTAAAATAATATATAAGCTATATTAAAAAAAGCTAAAATAATAATTAATTATATAATAATAAATATAAAGGTTAGATATAATATTAAATATAAGCTAATATTATTTATCATTAAAAAGTTAATATATTTTAAACTATATAAAGGATATATTTTATTAAGAAAACCTTTAAGGAAATAATTAATATAATAAGTTAAACCTTTATTAATTATATAACGAGTAGGAAATCTCATATATAAGGTTAATATATCCTTATATTAATATATATATAAAATTATGTTAATTATTTAATTATATAAAATATTATAAGATATAAACTTATATAGAAGAAGGAGATCTTAAATAAAAAGGATTATTATTTAAGGTAATAATAATAAATAAATATTTTATGAAATTAAGAAGCTTATAAATTAATGAATTAATTAAATAGGAGGAAAGTTAATATTTAAATATTTTATAAAATAAAAAGATTATTTATAAGTATATAATTAATAATATTTATAAAAATTATTAATATAAAATATAATGGAATTTTTAAATAAATATAATAAAATTAACCTAATAATATTAAAGGAGTTAAAGCTTAAACCTAATAAAGTGTTAAATATTTTTAATATTAACTTATTTAAGATTTTATTTAATAAACCTCCTAAGGTAATTTTAAAATTAGTTAATACTTAGTTAAATATTATAATTAATAAAGAATTTAAAGGTAAGTTAGTTATAAAAATTTCTAAAATTAATATTAAAGTAATTTTATTATTAAAAAAGCTTTTAAAGAATTTTAATAAAATTTTAAAAGATTTTAAATTAGCTTAATCCTTTTTAAAAAGTGGATAATGCTATCCCTTTATAACTTTTAAAAGATAAATCGTACTTATATAGGTAATTACCTTATATTATATTATTATAGGTAATAGTTTTAAAACTTATTTACATGTGTTTATATATAAAACCCTTATATATTTAAGATTTTTTAAATTTCTTTTTATAATATCTTTTTTAAAATTCTTTAATTTTTATAACTTTATATTTTAACATAACATAAGCATATTTAGATATTTAAAATCATATAGGCTTATATAATATATATTATAATATAAGTAATTCATTTTTTATATTGCTAAATACTCTATATACTATTTTTTTAAGTATTTTTATATTTTCTTATTTAAATTTTATTTATTTTAATATTATTATAAAATATAGTTATATTTATTAAATATTTATTTCGTAGTTATATATTTTCTTTTATAATTTCTTTAAGTTTATATTAACATAATAAGGCTTTTATTTATTTATATAAATTTAAGCTTTTATTTAATATTAAATATCTTTTATTATAATTATTTTTTATTATTATTAAGTTAAAATATTATTATATAATAATATATTAAATATAAATATTAAATCAATTATTAAGGATATTAAAGTTAAAGATTTGGATTTTACTATTTTCTTTTTTAATAATAATATTTTAATTTATAAGTAAGGTTTATATATAATTTATTTTAATAATAATAATAATAATATTAAATCTTTTTATATTAATAATAATATTTAAAGTATTAATCTAGTAGCCTTTGTTATTTTTTAACTTAATATATTTAATATTTATAATTATAATAATATAATTGCTATATTTATAAAAGCATAAATTAACTTTTATTATAATATATAAACTTTTATTAATCTTTTATAGTTAATTAAGGATATTAATAAAAGTTATTAAAAGAAATTTAATAATTATAAATAAAGATATATTTATAAATATTTTAATATTTTAAATTATGATAATTAAGATTTATAGGATAAGTTAGATATAATAAAGATTTTTTAATATTATATCTTTATTTAAGTTATAATCTATTTTTAATTAAATATTAATTAAATTTTAAAAAGTTTATAGTATATTTTAATTAATATTAAATTAAATATAGTTACTTATTTTAAGGCTATTAGGATTAAATTATAAAATATTATTTAAATTAATTAAATTATTTAATAAAATCTAAATTTCTTATCTTATAATTATATTTAAGTATTATTAAGTTAATATAATTTAAAGGCTTTTTATATTTATAGTAATAATATATTAAAATTTAATATTATATTAATAATTATTAATATTAAACTTTTTAATATAAGCCTTATATAATTATTATAAGAATTAGGTAAAGAGGAAATATTAGTCTTTTAATAATATTTTTTCCCTTAAGGGAATTTTATTTTAGGATTTAAATAAAGTGAAGAAATAATAGTAATAATTTAATTTATTAATATTATAACTAATATTATTATTTATAAATATTAAAAACGTAAAAATTAATTTAAGCTTATATTATATAATATAAATAAAAGGTTAAAATTAATTAAGGAATTTATTACAAAGGTTTATTAAATTATTAAATATAGTAAAATTAAATAAAATATATTTAAAGAATTTATTATAAAGTTATATTAAGTTATAGTAGAAATTATTAAAAATGTAAAGGAATATTTTAATATAGTAATAAAGGAAATTAAAAATAATTTTATTAATATTAATAATAAGTTATAAGAAAGATATTATAATAATAATAATAGTAAGTAATTATTATTTAATCTTTAATTTAATATATAATTAATATAAAAGAATAAGGAAAGAGAAAAGAATATAATAGGATTTAATTATATTAGGAAAAAGATTAGTGCTAATATTTTTAATAATATTAAGTAAGTAACCTTTAGTAAAGAAAATAAAGTTAATATTAATTATTTTAATTTAATAAATAAAAGCGTTAATATTTATATTTATAATCTTATAGTAAGTCTTTTAAATATTTAAGATTTTATAATGAATTTTAAGATAATTATTGAAATTAATATTATTATAATTTTAAATATTAATAGAAAAGGTAAAAGTAAAGAAGAAAATATTAAAGAAGAAAATTCCTTTATAGTGATTAATATTAACTTATATATTTGGTATAATATTTTTATTTATATTAATCTTTAAGCTTTTTTTTAAACTTTTCCGTATATATTAGTATATATTAATATATTTTTTTCTTTAAAAAGGCAGAGAAATTATATTTAAGTATTAATATAGAATATTTATATTTAATATTTAAGGTTATAGCTTTAAAGTTATAATATTATATTATATTAGTTTTTATTATATTAATTTTTAAGTTATTAAAAGGTTAATAAATTTAATTATATTAATTTTAAGTTAAGGATTTTAAGAAATTTAAATAAGAGTTAAGTTATTAAATAATAAATAATAATATTAATTAGTAAGTTATTAATAATTAAGTTTATAATAAAGGATTATTAAGTATATTTATTAATGATAATAAATTTAAGATTTTTAAATAAAAATTTTTAATAATAAATTAATAAAGGTGTTAATTTTTTTCTTTTAAAAGGGGTAAATAATAGGTAATAAGTATTAGGTTATTTATTAGTAATTATAAAGTAGTTATAAATTTAATTTATATTAATTATAATTTAATCTTATATAACTTAGTTTTATTCTTAATATTATAACTTATTTTATACTTAATTAAATAATCTTTAATAAGTTAAAAGGTTTTATAAGTAAAGGAGTTATTAT
This sequence comes from Hypoxylon sp. EC38, assembly GCA_002120335.1. Taxonomy (NCBI): domain Eukaryota; kingdom Fungi; phylum Ascomycota; class Sordariomycetes; order Xylariales; family Hypoxylaceae; genus Hypoxylon; species Hypoxylon sp. EC38. The sequence continues at coordinate 2,716,984 of KZ111235.1, read as the reverse complement.
ACGCTTTCATATAAACTAAATAAAGGAGTAAAGGTTAATGCCTTAAACAAGACTTTGTCTTGTTTAATTGCATTAAAGAGATAAATTAGTATTAATACCTTAGAAGTAAAGCTTAAGTTGTTAAATTAAAACTTAAAATCTTAATCATTCGTTCTATCGTAATTGCTCTTAGGTTTAATTTAATAATAATTAATTTATTAAATTATTTAAAACGTTTAAAATTAAAAGGGGTTTTGTTTTATAATTAATTATAAATATAATAATAAGTAAAATTTAGTTTTAATTATAAATTTAATTTAAGGTTAAATTAGTTATAAATTATATTTAATATATATAAGTATTTAAATAAGTAGTTTAATAAATTAAATATATATGTTAATTTTTAATTATCTTTAAATAATTATTTTATATATAATATATAATTTATCAAAATAAAAGTGGTTAAAAATATAATATTATTTTAAGCTTTAAGAAATAAAATAAAAAATGGGAAGGTGAAATTAAGTTATAAGTTAATAATTAAAAATAAGGGTTAATATAATTTATTAAATTAGTAAATAATAAGTATTAAATTTTAAAAAAGGGATTATTTATATCTTAAATAAAATAAAGGAGTTAATACTTATTTATTTAAATAATTTAATATATATTATCTTTCCTTACTTTTTAATAATTTATTTAAGTAAAATCTTATTTTATTATCATAAATAAATATTAAAAAGATGTAATTTATATATTTTTAGGGAAATATAACAAGTGTAATTTAATAATATTATATAAAAAGATTTATTTACATTTTAACAATTATATTAAATAGTATTTATTTTATTTCAAAATATTTTTTTAAATTATTATATTTAATTTTATATGTTAAAATTAATAAAGGATAAATATATAATAAAGGATATTAAGCAAGTAGGTATAATAAATATAATAAATATAATAAAATTATAAAGGGTTTATTATATATATATTAAACCTTAGTTTAAAAAATCTTTAATTAATTTTATAATTAATAAGTTAATTGTAAAATGGTTAAATATAATTATATTAATTTAAAAAGAAAACTTTTTTAGTTAGGAATAATAATAAGTTAAACTTAAGTTAGCCTAATATAAGATAAATAGTTTATTAAAGGATTTAAATTTAATAAATATAAAAATTCCAAAAATATTTAAATATATATATTATATATTTACTTAAATTTATTTTTATATTAAACTACTTTAAATATATATAATAATTAAAATTTAAGTTAAAGTCCTTTTAATTAATTCCCTTTTATATAATTAACTAATAAATTATATAATTAAGAAATACTTATATAATATATAAAATATGTTTTAAAATATATAATCTTATAAATTTATTTAATATATTTAAAAAATTAAAAATAGTATTAATATAATTAAGCTTAATTTATATAATTAATTAATAATTATTAATTTTTATAATAATAAAATCCCTTAAAGTTTAATAAAAAGTATTATAACTTATAAAATATATAAAGCTTATATAATAATATTTTAAATTAAAATTAATGATTTATTATAAATAAATCTATTAATATTATTAAAATTATTAATAATCTTACCCTTTTTAATTTTTTTACTAATGAAAAAGATTGGCTTATTTTCTTTAATCTTTTTATTAGTAAAAAAGATTAGTTTATCTTTTTTAATCTTTTTATTAATAAAGATAATTAGCTTATTTTTATTAAGTTTTATATTAGTAAAGAAGATTAGTTTATTCTTTTTATCCTTTTTATTAATAAAAATAATTAATTTATTTTCTTTAGTTTTTTCACTGGTAAAAATAATTAGCTTATTTTTACTAACCTTTATATTAATAAAAAAGATTGGCTTATTTTCTTTTGCCTTTATATCATAGGTTAGGGTAAATTATTAATTTATAAATTTAAGTAATAATATTTAATTTTATAACTTATTATTATTTAAATTTTAAATAATATTATATATATTAATAACTTATTTAACTTTTATATTATGGTATTAAAAAACCTTAATAAAGTATTTTATGTTAGAATTTTTATAAAAGAACTATACTTTAAATAAAATATTAAGAAAGTAAATAAAAATAATATATTTATTTAATATTAATTTTTTTTAATTATAATTTAATATTATATAAAAGAATAGTATAATTACCTAGTCTTTTATTATATTAATGTTAAAAGATATTAAAGTGAATTTTAATAATAATATTAATGTTAATAATAAGGTTTCCTTTATTAATATTATATTTTCTTAAAAATTAATATAAATATTTTTAATAAGTAAATAGTTAAAAACCTTAATATAATAATAAAATTATAATATAAATAAAAAAATTCCATTTATATTTAATATTATTATACATAAATTTATTAAGTTATTACTATAAATTATTATAATATTTTTACTTAAAATTAAAGGATAAAATATAAATATAATAAATATCATTTTTATTAATCTATTATTTTTAAATAATATAGCCTTATATAATTTTATATTATAAGGAATATAAGGCTAAGATTTAATTTATTTAAAATAATTATATACTTTATAAAATAATTTATTAATAACCTTTAAAAAGGATATATTATTAATTAAAATATTAAATATTAATAATAAATATTTATGTTAAATAAATAAGGTTTATTAATAGCCTAATAAAAAGCGGTATATTATATAATAGTTAATGTAAGTATAGTAAAAGAAATTGTATTTAATATGGAAAAGGAAAGATTTAACTAAGGTAAAAACACTTTTAAATATTACGAGTGTAAAGTATATAAGCTTATACACGCTTATTTAATTAACCACGTATAGTTACGTACTATAATACCGACAATTTATTATTACTTAAAAATTATACTTTTATTATAAATGTTACTTTAAATTTTTAACTAAAATAAATGCCTTACATTATTACTTAAAAGTATAAGGCTAATTAAATATTAAGTAAATTTATTATTTTATTTAATAATAATAATTTTATAATATAAAGTAAAATAAAAATTACTTACTTAAATTAATTTATATAAATATATTTAAATATTTATATGGTTAATATTAAATTATTAAATATATTAGCTATATTATTTAAAATTATTTATAATAGTATATATAAATTAATTAAAATATATTTTAATTAATAATTTAAATAAATAATTATTATTTTTTATCCTAACCGGAGGTTTTTTACGCTGGAACTCGTTCTGAAAATTATAATACGAAATTGATAAGGTAATTGATAAGAAACTAATAAGTAATTGATAAACTTTTCTCGTGCGATAATTAGATGATAATTAAATAAGATATATTTTTAATCTTACTTTAACTTTAACGTTTAATAACTTTATAAATACTAATCCGATAAGGATATAATTTATACCAATTAAAAGGTCGCTTAATTCTTTATTTAATAGTATGAGATGCATGTTAATAGGATACGTATAGCCCGAGATATTTAAGGTTAAATATAAAAGGTTTTTTTGGGAAAATATTAGCCATTGGAGCCACTAAAGCTACTAGAGCTTTAAGCCATTAAAGCCACTATAGCCACTGAAGCTTTAAGCTATTAGAACCACTATAGCCACTAAAGCTTTAAGCTATTAAAGCCACTAGAACTACTGGAGCTTTAAGCTATTAAAGCCACTAAAGCCACTAAAGCTTTAAGCTATTAGAGCTATTAAAGCCACTAGAATTACTAAAGCTTTAAGCTATTAAAGCCATTAAAGCCATTAAAGCCACTAAAGCTTTAAGCTATTAAAGCTTAACAACTTTAATATATATAAAATTTAATAACTTCACTAATCCTTTACTTAAAAATTTAAAAAAATCATAAATAAATAAAGATTTAAATTCTCATTCAAATAATATAAAGTGCACGTGACTAGCCCCTTTTATAAAAGAGTTATTAAAGATTAAAAATAAGGTTTTAAAATTAAAAGGTATATAATTATAATTATATACAAATTCTATTACGTAATCGTAATGGCGTAGTGGTAATAATCGTAAAATTAAAAATTTAAGCTTAGGTTCGAATCCCACGTAAAGTAAAAATTTAAAAAGAATTAAAAATTAAATAATAAAGTAAATAAATAAATAAATAAGTAAATAAATAAGTAAATAAATAAATAAGTAAATAAATAAATAAGTAAATAAATAAATAAGTAAATAAATAAATAAGTAAATATATAAATAATTAATTAAATAAATAATTAATTAAATAATTAAATAAATAATGAAAAGAATAAATAATTAAAAGAATAAAAATAAATTAGAAAAAATATTTAAAAAAGTATTAAAATAAAATTAAATTTAAAAGTTAAAGATTTAGCCTTCGGTTAAGATATTACCTTTTTTTCTTACTTTATTTCTAATTTAAAACTTAACTTAAAACCCCTATAACTAGCCTTCCACGAGGAAAAATTTTTGAACCTTTTTTTTTATTTTTTAAAAATCCCTCGAACCTAAGCTAAAGCGAGGAGCAAGGCCGTGATTTTTTAAAAATAAAAAAAAAGGTCTAAAAATTTTATTATTTTATACTTAATAATATATTATAATAAATTTTAAGGAAAAACCTTAAAATAAATATAAATATAATAATATTTTATAATAATTAATTATTTTATTAAAAAAGTATAATTGTAATACCGTGGCCTATGCTAAGGGTTAAGTACTTAAGGTGAGGCATAGGCTTAAAACCCATATACCCTATAAGGTTTATATATAAATAAAGATTATATGTTATATTGTAAATCTTTTCTTTTTTTCTTTTTTAGCTTAAAATATATAAATTAATCTTAGTAATTAAAGCTAAGCCTTTAATTTTTTAATGGTATATTATATTATTTTAAACTTATCCTATTAACTTAAAAAAATAATTAATAATATTTTATACCTTTTTATAAAACTAATTTATAAATTAATAATAGCTTTAATAAGGCTTTAAATTTTCTTACTAATAGCTAATAATATATGAATATTTAACTAATTAATAAAGATAATTTAAAATCTTAAAGAAGTTATAAAAGTAATAAAGATTATTAAGAAAGAAATATAATTTAATTACTAATAAATTAATAAATATTTATTATAATATAAAGATTATATATAATTTTTATTTAAATAAGCAATAATTATTATTAACTTTTCGAAAATATAACGCTTAAACTAATATATCTTAACTAATAATAATAAGGAAAAAGTTAACTTAATTATAACCTTATAAGATCTTAATTATAAGTAGTTTAAAACTTATTACTTAAAGGATAAACTTTTTCGGTTTAGCTTTATTATATTAAAAAAGATATACCTTAAAAACCTTATCTTTTAACTTAAGGAACTCTTAATAAAATATAGAAAAAAGAAGGATAATTTTATCTTTTTATTTAACTTAATAATAAAGTTAAATAAAACTTTATAAGTATTAAATATTATAAATATTAAGATATTTAAGTAAATAATAATAAACTTTAATACCTTATATACCAAATTTAAGTTTTATATATTTACTATATTAGCCTTATATAAGTAGTATTAAGTTTTACTTAATAATATAAATAAAATAAACTTAAATATAGCTTATTTTTTTTACCTAATTTATAAGTTTAATTAATAGCTAATAATGTTTAAAGTAAAGAATTATTAACTTTCCTATAATTTATTATTAAAATAGAAATAAGTAATTATAAATAAGGCTAATAATATAATTATATATAAAGGTAATATAACTATACTTATTAATATAATTTAAAAGTAATAGGAAAAGATCTAATAATTAAAAACATATTTAAAAAAGTAATTAGCTCTTATAACTAATATTTTAATTATTATATTTAAGATTAAATAAGGCTATAATATAAAATTAATAGTTCTTAACTTTTATATTAATAAGGTAAAGGATATAATAACTTTTAAAAGCTAATATTAGTAAATAAAAAATAAGCTAAAAGTTAATATAAACTACTTCCTTATAGAAAAAACTAAAATAGCTTATATTATATCTTAGCTAAAGGGAAATATATTAAATAATTTACTCCCTTACCTTTAAAATAATTATCCTAATAAATTAACCTTTATAAAAATAATTATAAATTATTTTTACCATAAATATTTAAACCTAAACCTATATAAACTTACTAAGGATTAATTTTAAAAACTTATTATAAAACCTAATAAAAATTACCATACCTTTAAGAATATATTTATTTATTTTATTAGGAAATATTATATACTTAAGAATACCTAGAAATAAAAATTCTAACAATAGCTAATCCTAAAACTTCGGATAATAATAATATTTATTTTTATTAATAAATCCTTAAACTTTAATATCTTTGCTAAGGTTATAATAAAAGTATTTTTATTCCTAAAGAAAATATATTAGGTTAAGGATAAGGCTTAGAAATAATAAAAAGCTAAAATAACCTAAGGCATTAACTATTAAAAACCTTAGAATAAATTAAGCCATAGATTATTTACTTTTAAATCTTTATAACAACTAACCTCCCCTTAGCTATTACTTAAGGAAATCACTTAACTTACGAAAAAAAGATAATATTTTAATTATAAAAAGAAAGGATATTAATTAAGTAAATGCCCGAAAAAGCTAAACTAAACCAATCCTAAATTTGCGAAAAAGAAAGAGGCTAAAATAGCTATAATTATATAAAAATATATAATAATATAATTTAAGTTTAATTTAGCTAAGGTAATTTAGAAAATTAACTTTAATAATTCTAATAAATTAGGAATAAAAAATTAACCTTAAGGAAAAGGAAGTTCCTTTTAGGAATAGTAATATTAGAAAAGTTAAATATATAAGATATATCTTATAATTTTCTTAATAAAATATTAAAAGGAAAATTTTTATTATTTATTAATATAATAATTAATAATAAACTTTCTTTTATTATATAAAACTTTTTTAATAATATTAGGATAAATGGATATATATTTATTAATATATCGTTTATGCGAAAAATATTAAAACTTTTAAAACCCTTCCTAATTATTAGGTTTTAAACCTAATATATTAGGGATTTTAATTTATAAATGATATAAATAATTAATATAATTCTCCTTATAAATTTTCATATATAAAATAAAATCTTATTATATATTTTAATAATAATAATTAATATAAAATGAGATATAATTATTAAATAAAAATAATTTAAGGATTATTAAATTTATATAAACGTAACTAATTACTAATTACTTTTCCCTAATAAATGGAAAAGAATATATATAAATAACTTAAAAATAGATAATGTAAATAAGCTTATATTAAATATAAATATTAAATTCTAATAAAATATTAAAGAATAAGTTGTAAAAATGGATTAAGAAAATAAATGCTATAAAATAGGATAGGAGTTTAAGGTAAGTATAAATAAGTTAAGGAATATTTTTAAACGATTATAGGTTAATAATATATTTAAATTAATTAATAAGCTATTCGCTAATATTTATTAATAGATATGACTTATGATTAATTAATTAGAATAACCTAATAAATTTAAACTATTGTTAAAACCTTTTATAAAATATGGGGAAATATTTTAAATTATAATATCCGTTATAATATTTAATTAACGAAATAATAACTAACTTCCTCCCGAAATAAAGAAAATGAAATAAGCCTTTACTAATAATAAATATATTAATAATAATAAATTTAAACTAATATAATAGTTAATTTCTTTAAATTTATATTTATTCCGGGATTAATAAGGTAAGTATTAATTAATTTAAAACCTATTTAATTGGTATAAGGAAAAATCCTTAAATATTATATTTATTAACGTAATATTATTTTTATATCTTATAAAGAAATTAAATATAAATATAAAGATAATTAGCTTAGTAAAGGTTAATAAATTTATTAAGGAAAAAAAGTAAAAATAAGATTAATAAATTTATAACTTAAAAAGTAAAGAAGAATAATATATATTAATAATATTAATACTTCCTAAAGAATATTATAATTATTTAGATATATTTAATGCTATAATTTTTAATGAGCTATTATCTTTATAACCTAATATTAATTATAAAATTATTATTAAAGGATGGCTTAAAGATCTTAATTTCTCCTTATTATATAAAATATTATTAAATAAATTAAATATATATTAACAATATATTAGGAAATACTTACGAAAAGGGTTTATTAAGTTTAGTAAAGTGCTATAGGTAGCTCTAATCTTATTTATAATTAAGTTAAGAGGAGGTATTCGTTTTTATATTAATTATTAAAAGCTAAATGTAATTATTTATAAGGATTAATATCTATTATCTTTTATTAATAAGATTATTAGTAGGATATTTTAAATAAAAATCTTTATTAAAATTAATATTTAATAAGCTTTTTATAAGATTTATTTTAACTTAAAGACCGCTAAACTAATTACCTTTTAAATTTGCTATAGTTTATATAAGTATAAGGTATTATCTTTTGGTTTTATTAATAAACCCATTACCTTTTAAAGATTTATTAATAATATTTTAATAAGATATTTTAATGACTTTTATAACGCTTATATTAATAATATATTGGTCTTTTTTTAAAATAAAGAAGATTATATTAAGTATGTAAACTTAGTCCTTAATTAATTAAGGAATATAAGCTTATAAGCTAATATAGTTAAGTATAAGTTTTATATTAAAAAAACGAAATATTTAAGTTATATTATTAGAATTAATGATATTATAGTAAATCTTTTTAAGATTATAATTATATTTGGTTAGGAAAAACTAAAGAATATAAAAGGTATTTAGTCCTTTTTAAGCTTTTATAATTTTTATAAAAGGTTTATACGTAATTACGGATAAATAGCTTAACCCCTTATAAACCTTACGAAGAAAAGTAAAGTATTTAATTAAATAGTTAAGTATTAAATAATATTTAATAAACTTAAGTATTATATGATTTATATCCTAGTTTTATGCTATTTTATTTATAAATAAGAAATAAAAGTAAAGATTAATACTTTTAACGGTATAGTTGTAAATATATTATTTTAAAAGGATCTTAATATTTAAAAGTAATACCTAATATCTTATTACTTTAAGATAATATATAAAGCCAAATATAACTATAATATTTATAATAAAAAATTATTAATAGTAGTATAAGCGTTGGTATATTAGCGTTTAAAGTTAGTTAGCTTATAAATTAAAGAACTATTCCTAATGATTATAAATTACTATGTGTTAAAATATTTTAAAATAAAAAGATTATTTAATTAATGCTAAGCTGGTTAAGTAAAAACTTTATTATAATATAACTTTTTAATTATATATTAATTAGGAAAGGAAAATATACTTGCTAATATATTTTTTAAAAAGTAAGATAACTTAAAGACCTAATAAGCGAAGCGTGATATTATATAGATAATTATAATATTTTAACCTATGTTCCTAACTAAATTAGATAGGGCTAATATAATTGTGGTAAATATTAAGGTAGTATATACTAATTATAAGGATATATTTTTATTTACGTTAAATAAAAAGATATTACCTTTTATTAAGTTAAGAATAAAACTAATAAATAAACTTCTTAAAGTAAATATAACTTATCCTAACCTTATAATTTATAGGGATAAAATAAATAAGGATTTATTAAATAAGATATATATAAAGATTAAATATTTTATATTAAGGGATAATTAATTTATTATATCTAATATTAATAATTTTTATATTAAAATATTAATTAAAGTATACTTATATTTAACTATAGGATATCCTAGTATTAAAAAAACTTATAAGCTAATAGTTATATGCTATTAGTAGTTAGGATAGTTTAATAATATAAATAAATTTATTAATAATTATTATTATAAATTAATTAAATATTTATAAAATAAAATACCTAAACTTTTATATCTTCTACTTATATTACTTTATATTTAATAATATATTATAATAAACTTTAAAAAAAAATCTTAAAATAAATATAAATATAATAATATTTTTGTAATAATTAATTATTTTATTAAATAAACATAATATTCTTTATATTATAAGATTATAATAGCTAAAAATATAACTTTACTTTATTATAAAGGATTTTATAAAATTTATAAACTCCTATAAATAATAGTAAGTAATAAAAGATTATAATTTATTACTAACTTTATAAATAAAATATCTAAAATCTTAAATATAATATAAAAACATTCCTTTATAAGATATTCTTAAACTATTAATTAAGCTAAAATCATAAATAAATATATAAACTAAAAACTATAACCCTTTATAAATTATTATTAAAATAATTAATTTTAAGTTATCTTAACACTTAATATAATATAAATAATATTATTATATAAATCTATTAATATATTATTTTATAAAGCTAAATAAGGATTTCCTATAAACCTACCTTTTAACTAAAAAGTATATATAAAAATAACAAATCTTTTATTAAAGGAATATTTAAACCAAAAGGAAGTTTAGTAAATTATATAAAATATATAAAAATAGTAAAATATCACCTAAATATTAATAATAAAAAGTTAAAAATAAATAATAAAATAAGCTAATAAATATTATTATAAACTAAATTTTAAAATTAGTAATAAAATTTATATTATTAAAAAAAAAGAATAAAAATAGATAAATTAAATAATAAACTAAATTACCTTATAACTAAAAATTATTATAAGATTTTAAAAATAAAGTATTACTTATATATAATTAATATTTCTAAGGGAAAAGGTTTAATTATCTTCCCTATAAAATATCTTTAAAAATATTTAAATAACCTACTATTAGGATAAGAGGTAATTAATCTTAATAGAAAAGAAGTAAGATTAAATAGTAAAAAGAAATAAAAAGTTAAAAAAGTTATATCATTATAACTTTATTATAACAAACTTTAGTATTAGATATAGTAAATAAATTAAAACTTAAATCCCTAATAATATTATATAAGAAATTTTAAAAATAACATAAAAATTTTATAAGATTATTATAAGAAATATTTAAATTAATTAAATCCCTTATTAAGGTTAAAAAATAGCTTTAAATAGTAAAAAATAATAAGTTTAATTTACCTTATAAAAATAATAATAAATTAATCCCTAATTTATTATAAAGATTAAAATAATAATATATAAGATAAAGGCCTTAAAGATAAGTTTATTTTTTATTAAAAGGAAGGTAATATAATGTTATAATTTATGTTAAGAATTAAGTACCTAAAATGAGACATAGGCCTAAGGCCTATATATCCTATAAGGTTTATATATAAATAAAGGTTATATATTATATTATAAATCTTTTCCTCTTTTCTTCTTTAGCTTAAAATATATAAATTAACCCTAGTAATTAAAGCTAAGCCTTTAACCTTCCTAATGGTGTATTATAATAATATATTTTATATTATAAAATTATAATAGCTATAAATATAACTTTACTTTATTATAAAAAACCTTATAAAATTTATAAACTTTTATAAATAATAATAAATAATAAAAAATTATAATTTATTATTAACTTTATAAATAAAATATTTAAAATTTTAAATTACTAATTAAACTAAAATTATAAACAAATATATAAATTAAAAATTATAATCCTTTATAAATTATTATTAAAATAATTAGTTTTAAATTATTTTAACACTTAATATAATATAAGTAATATTATTACATAAATTTATTAATATATTACCTTATAAAGCCAAATAAAAATTTCCTATAAACTTATTTTTTAATTATTAAGTATATATAAAAATAATAAATCTTTTATTAAAAAATATTTAAACTAAAAAAAAGCTTAACAAATTATATAAAACATATAAAAATAATAAAATATTACCCAAATATTAATAATAAAAAATTAAAAATAAATAATAAAATAAGCTAATAAATATTATTATAAATTAAATTTTAAAGTTAATAATAAGGTTTATATTATTCCAAAAAGGAATAAAAATAAATAAACTAAGTAATAAACTAAATTATTTTATAATTAAAAATTATTATAAAATTTTAAAAATAAAACATTACTTATATATAATTAACATTTTTAAAGGAAAAGGTTTAACCACTTTCCTTATAAAATATTTCCAAAAATATTTAAATAATTTACTACTAAAATAAGAAATAATTAACCTTAATAAAAAAGAAGTAAAAATAAATAATAAAAAAACAAAAAGTTAAAAAGGTTATATTATAATAACTTTATTATAATAAACTTTAATATTAAGTATAATAAATAAATTAAAACTTAAATCCCTAATAATATTATATAAGAAATTTTAAAAATAATATAAAAATTTTATAAAATTATTATAAAAAATACCTAAACTAATTAAATCTTTTATTAAAACTAAAGAAATAGCTTTAAATAATAAAGAATAATAAATTTAACCTATTTTATAAAAATAATAATAAACTAATTTTTAATTTATTATAAAGGTTAAAATAAAAATATATAAGATAAAAGCCTTAAAAATAAGTTTATTTTTTATTAAAAAAAGATAATATAATATTATAACTTATATTAAGGATTAAATACTTAAGGTAAAATATACGCTTAAAGCTTATATACCTTATAAAGTTTATATATAAATAAAAGTTATATATTATATTATAATTTTTTTCTTTTTTAACTTAAAATATATAAATTAACCCTAGTAATTAAAGCTAAGCCTTTAACCTTTTTAATAATATATTATAATATTATATTAATTTTTAAATTATAATTATATTAACTTTAAGTTAAAAACTTTAAATAAAAGTTAAATTATTAAACGATTATTAAATATATTTATTAATAATAATAAATTTAAAAGTTTTAAATAAAAATCTTTAATAATAAATTAATAAAGGTATTAATTTTAAGTAATATTAAACGGGTTATATAGTACTTACTTTTACGTTAAGTTATAAGTAAAATTTAAAAAGTAAGGCTTTAATTTTATACTTAAATAATTTTACGAATATTTATTATAATGTTATATAATTTATATAAGGAAATAAATAACTTAATTATGTATATTTTAGTTTAGGTTATATTATAATATAATATTTATAGCTAAAGTTATTTAAGGTTAAACTTAAAAAATGTTTTAAAAAAGTTATATGTTTTTTTTTTAATATTTAAAACCATTGTAAAAGGTTTTATATAAAAGCTTTATTATTAAAGAATAGTTAATAAAGGTATTATATAAGTTTTTTAAAAAACCTTTTAGCTTTAACCCTAAATAACTTTAGTTATAAATATTATAATAAAGTATAATTAAAGCTAAAATATACATATTTAAATTATTTATTTTCTTATTTAAACTATATAATGTTACGATAAATATTCGCAAAGTTATTTAAATACGAAATAAAATTATATTTTAAGGGTAAGTTATTTTAAAAGGCGGTAAACATATAACGCGGCGAACTTTTTAATATTATATAACCCATTTAATATTACTTTTAATCTTTCTCTTTTAAAAAAATAAATAATAAATAATAAATATTAAATTATTTATTAATAATTATAAAACAATTATAAACTTAATTTATATTAATTATAATTTAATTTTATATAACTTAGTTTTATTTTTAATATTATAACTTATTTTATATAATAAGTAATAAGCACTAGGTTATTTATTAATAACTATAAAATAATTACAAACCTAACCTACATTAATTATAATTTAATCTTATATAACTTAGTTTTACTTTTAATATTATAACTTATTTTACACTTAATTAAATAATCCTTAATACTTAATAACACCTTTACTTATTATAAAACGATTAATATAATTCCCATTTTAAAAAGTAATACTTTAATATTATTTTTTCACTTTTTTAAATTACTTACTTAACTTACTTACTCGTTAATAACTAATTAAAATAGCTTAACACTTTTAACATATTAAGCTATTTATAAGCAAAACATTTTATAGTTTTTTTTAATATTTTAACACTTAAAACTTATAGTTTATTAATACTTATAAAAACATACCATAATATTTTATAATTAATTAATTCACTTTTTAAATTAAACATAACAATTCTTACTTTTTTAAAGCCTTATTTACTTTTTTAATTAAATTCTCATAATACCTTATATCCTTACATTTAAAAATAAAAGGTAACTTTTTAACATTTTAAAATTTTCTATTAAATTATTACCTTTTTATATAATATAAAATACTTATTTATAAATTTAACCATTACCCACCTATACTTTTCGGTTAATAAATATATTAACTATTAAAAGATTATTTAAGTTTTTATCATTAAATCTTACCTATTTTTTTATATAATTATTATTATTTTTATAATTATTACCTAAGTTTTTTTTAATTATATATAAATATTACTAAAAAAGAAAAAAATACTTAAAATAACAATATTTATTAATTAACATTTAAACTTAAAACATATATTAAAGTTACCATTAATTAATATTACTTAAGTTTTAATATATATAAAAACCTTATAAAGCTTATATTAATCATTAATAATAAACTAAATAAAGTATATAAAAAACTTATTAAAACTTAAACTATTATATAAAACCTAATAAGTTATTAACGTTATAAAATTTCGTAACATTTTTAAGTAAGTTGTTAATTTTCTTAATTTAATTTATAACATAACTCGTAAAAAACCTTAAAATATTTTAACCTTAAAAATAAAACTACCATTAATAATTTAATTAATATTAAGCCTATTTTAAACATTATTTTACACTTTAATAATACTATTAAAACCTAATATTATAACATTAATTACTAAAATATAATTAATAATAATATTATAAACTTTAATAATATTTTTTATATTAATAATAAAAATAATATTCTTAAAATTTATGTAATTAACCCTTAAAAAAATATTATTAGCCTATAATAACTTAGTTAAAAATTTATTATTTAAAAGGAATTTAATTGTTAAACTACCCTTTTAACCATTTAAGTATATATTTAAAACCTTACTTATATTACTAATAAATATTTCACACTTAATATTTTAATTAAAATTTATATAAACAAAATCTTTTATTTTATTATTAAAATAAACATAAATAACATTTATTATTATAACATTAAAGCAAATATAAATAATATTTATTACTATAATATTAAAATAAACGTAAACCTTATATATTTAATTATTAAAAATATTATTAAAGTAAACTTAAACTAAATTAATATACCATAAAAAAGCTTATATTAAATTATTAATAATTTTAATACTAACCTTAAAAACATTTATTTCTAAGGTTATTTTATAATGATAAAATAATAAGTAAATCTTTAATCTTTTTATATTATTATTATTTCTTTTTAATATATTATAAATGATTAAAATATTATATTCATTAATTATAATTCTATTAATTTTAAAAGCTAATATAATAAATTTAAACTAAATGGCTAACCTTTAAGCATAGATTAATATTTTTAAAGATAAATTATATCACGCTAACCTATATAAATAAGCCTATAATAATATTAACGTTAATATAATAACTTAGGTAAAATTATTTAGCTATAATTTAATAGCCACTTTTAATTCTTTTAATTAAATTATAATAGGTATAATAATAATTAACATTATTAATAATTAATACTTTAATTAATATATTTAATATATTATTATTACTTAAAAAGCTAATTTAAATAATTAAAAGTTAAAGCAAATTAGCTTATTTATATTAGATAAAATTATAATTAATAAAATGAATAAGTATAAATAAGTAATTAAAACTATAATAATTTGGTATAATATTTATATCTTTATTAATATAATTAATAATGTAATAACTAATAATATATATAAAGAAGTTATTAAAATTTGCCTTAATAAACTTTATTATAAAAATATTATAAAGTAATAAATAATTTAAACTAAAAAAGAAAAGATATTAATAAAGGATACCTTAAATTACCATTTAACCTAATTATTTATTAAATTTAAAATTTTTAAAAGTGAAATAGCTTTTAACCTTTTTAAAGCTAAGTAAGATAAAGAAATAATATTATAAAATATTAACTTTTAAACTTAAGTAATAAATTTGGTTTATAATTATTACTCTTTATAAATAAATAAAATGGTTTAATATATAAATTATATTTATAACTACTTTAATTTTAATTTATAAACTTTTATTATATTCCTTATAATAATTATAACTATTAATAATTTTATCTCTTATATTAAAAATTATAATAAAGCTTAATATAAAGCTTTTCTTTTTTAAAATAATAAAGATTTATTAAAATTATTTATAACTAAAACTATTATTAATTTTAATAAGATAATTATAATATTATAAAGTTAAAAGCTAATTATAAACCTTTAATATGGCTAAGATAATAATAATAATATATAAGTTAATAATAAAAATAGTAATAACTATTAATTTTATTATTATTAAAAAGGAAATAAAGGTAATAATAATTATAATAAAAATAACAGCTTTAATTATTAAATATATAATAATACTTTTAAATAAATTAACTTTTATTATTTTATACTTAAAAATAATAATTATAATGGTAATAATAATAAATTTAAATGTAATAGCGGTAAGTATAAAAGTAAAAGCTTTAATTATAGTAAAAGTAAATATAATAGTTAAAATGGCTAATGATTTATTTAATATTATTAATATTAATAGATTAAAGAAGGAGTTAAAGGTAATAATTACTTAGAAAATAAAGTATTTTTCAAATAAAATAATAAAAATAAAGTAAATAAAAAAGTAAAGTTAATATAAAATGATTATTTCTTAATAAATAATTATAAAATAAACTTAAAATAATTAAAATATAATTCCTATTACTTTACTAAGCTAAAATATAATAAGTTAAATTTAAATATTAAAATAATTTAAATAAATAATAAAAAGAAAAAAACTTATTAAAAATATAATAAAGTTTTTAATATTTAAGTAAACTATTTTAAATATATTTATATTAATAATTATATCCCGCCTAAATCATTAAGTATAGGCTTTATAATTAAAATAAAAAAAGTATATTTTCAAATTAATAAAGATATATATTTAAAAAGTTTAAATTATAAAAAACTATTTATATAGGAAATTTAAGATAAATACTTTTTCTAAACATAAAAAAGTAACCTTTAAAATATTTTTAATAAAGCTTTTAATAATATAAACTTAGAAAAAATATTAAATATAAATAAGGTTTTTAATATAAATGGTATTAAACTTATTAATATTATATTAAAGGAAACTTTAAAGAAATATTACTTAAAAAACATTTATACTTAAAAATTAATATTATTAATACTTAAGGCGGTAAGTTAATTGTTTATGTTAACTTAAGTATATTATATTATATAGTTAATTATAAATAACTTATAGATTTTATTAAAAACTTTAAAGTTTTTAAAATTAAAAAACTTATAATCGTTAAAAATATATTTAATAATGTTATAATAAACAAAAAAGCGAAATTTTATATTAATATTTTAATAATATAAAATATAAAAAAGGTTTTATTATATATTAAAGTTAAAATATAAATATATAATAGCCATTTAAAGTTAAATTTACTACTTGAAAATGAATTTTATAAATAATATAATATAATTTTAAATTACTTAAAAACTTCAATAATAATAACAACTTATTTAAACGCTAAAATATACATTAAATTTATAAAGTTAAAAATATCATTTAAAAATAAATACTATATACAAATTATATTATTATTTCCTCTTTAATAATAATACCTATTAAAATAAAATATATTAATTTACTAATAAAAAAAGATTTTTAATTTATATTTTAATATTCCAATATAATATATAATATTTATAATATATTAATATTAAAAGAAATGGCATTTTTAAATAATATTAATAAAAAAGTTATAATTTATTATAAAATAAAGTTAAAATATATTAAAGAAATTAATACTTAAAAATATTATATTATAAATTAGGAAAAAGCTAATATAATATAAGCAGTTATAAATGCTTATAATAATAATATAATCTTAATAAATTATTTAATAATAAAATTTACCATAAATAATATTATTAAAAAAGTATTATATTTTAATAATAAAACTTTTAAAAATATATAGAAAATTTTTCAATAAAAAAAAAGGCTTTAATATTAATATAACATTATTATTAAGTATATTAAAGCTAAAAGGAATACCAAAAATAATATTAAAGCATAAAGTATACTATTATATAAAAATATAAAATTTAATAATAATCTGGTTAAAATAATAAAAAGATATAAAATATAAAAGAATAAAGGAATTATTAAATTATTAAAGAATAAAAAGATAATAATTAAACTTATTAATAATTAATAAAAGTACTTTAAAGTAAGATAAATCTATCCTTTTAAAATTTAAGATAAAAAACTTTTAAATTAAATATTTAATATATTATATAATTAAAATAAAATAAAATGGATAAAATAATTAATATTATTTGGCTACTTATATTTTATTATATAGTATATGGTAAAAGGTAAATATAAAGGCTAAGTTATTATTAACTTTAAATCTTTTAATAAATTTATATTATTAAATAACTATTCTTTACCACGATAAAAGAATATAATATTATAATTAATTAGTAAATAATATTTTAATATTATTAATATTTTATAATTTTTTTACTAATTATTAATAATTAAAAGGTATATTAATTAAATAATAATAATATTATTAAAAGGATTTAAAATGTTTAAAGTTACACTTATAAGTTTTAAAAATTCACTAATATTTAAATAAAAATTCAAGGATTAATAATTAAAGCTTTTTAAAGATTTTATAAAGGCATATATTAATAATATTATTATTTATAATAATATACTTAAAAACTATATGTATTATTTAAATACTTTTTTTAATTTATTTAATAAAATTAAACTTACATTAAACTTAAAGAAACTTTTTCTCGGATATAAATCTATTAAATTATTTGATTTTAATATTAATAATAAAGGAATTTTAATAACCAAAGATTAAATAAAAACTTTTAAAAAAATTAAAATATTAATTACTTTAGTAAACCTTAAAATATACATTAATATAATTACCTTTTTATAAAAATATATTCCTTAATATTAACAAAAAGCTTTACATTTATAAAAATATAAAACAAAAATATTTATAATAAAAAAGGTAAAAATATTATTAATAATAATAACTAAATATAAATATACTAGGAAGAATAATCTTAAATTAATAGATTTAAAGAAAAAGTTATTTAAAATCCTTTAAAATAAATTATTAAATCCTTTAAAGCTTACATATTAAAATTATAACAACATTATATTTTTAAAAATTAACATATTTAAATAACAAAGCTTTAAAATAATAATCTTTCATTTAAATATAACCTAAGATAATAAACATATACCCATTAATAAAATATAACCTATTTCGTTTTTATTAAAAATAATAATAAAAATAAAGATTAAATATATAACCATAAAACTTAAAATAGCTTATTTAATTTAAACTTATTAATAATATAAAATATAATTTTAATTATATAAAAAACCCATTATTATTTTAATAAATTATAATATAATAAAAGATATTATAAATTAAATATTTTTAAAAATATTAAATATTAATAAAATAAATAATAAACTTATAATTATATTAATATATTTATTATAATTTAATTTAAACATTTACTATATTTTAAAAAAACAAATCTAATACTAAATATACTTTTATATTTACCTATAAAAGATATAAATAATAATATTACAAAAAGAAATAATTTATAAAAGTTAATATTAAATAATATAATAAAAGATTTTAGCTATTATATTAGTATAAAAATAATAATAAATAAAGATTTTAAAAAGAAAATCATTAATAATTATAATAATAATAAACATTTATATTAATTAAAGGAAATTTTCTTATTTATAAAAAATAATAAAAAAGATATAAGAAAATAATATTAATATAAAATTAAAAATAAATTTATATATTATATTAATAATATAAGCTAATAAAAATTAATAATATCTTTTTTATATATTAAAAAGCTTTTAAAGCTTATATATAATATTAAATATTACTTTAAACTTAAATATATAATATAAAAACTAAAAAATATATTAATTTAAAACTAAAAGCTTAAGTGTTAAAAATGGTATTATTATTACATAAAAGAATTATAATATATATATATAACTTTACTTATTTATACGTGAGGCTAATTTTTATTATTAGTAAAACCTAACCGCCTTATATATCACTTACTATTACGTGGTACTAATAGCTTATAAAAACCTTTTAAAGAAAATGTATAAATATATTAATTAATATTTATATTATTAAAAGAATAAAATCAATCATTTAAAACCATTAGGAAAATTATTACTAATTAATTTTATTCGAATGCCT
The DNA here is from genome assembly GCA_002120335.1 of Hypoxylon sp. EC38. Taxonomy (NCBI): domain Eukaryota; kingdom Fungi; phylum Ascomycota; class Sordariomycetes; order Xylariales; family Hypoxylaceae; genus Hypoxylon; species Hypoxylon sp. EC38. Next base: position 2,696,578 of record KZ111235.1, on the reverse strand, counting down.
TATTATATAATAGCATAAAATTTTATTATAAAATTACCATTAATATTATTAAAAAATACTTTATAAACAATTAAAGGATTTACATAATATAATTCATTAATAATTATTATATATAAATTTAATAAAAAGGTTTTATTAATCCTAAAATATTTTAAATATAAGGTTATATATTAGGCAAATTTAATATTAAAAGCTTTAATATTATTAAACTAAAAATTACCATTAAAAGCAATATTAAATAAAAATCTTAAATTTATATTAAAGCTATAATAAACCATTTTTATAAAAATAAGAATAAAGTTAACAATATTAATAAGTTATCATTTATAAATTAATAGTTAAATAAAAAGGAAAAATTAAAATATTAAAACTATAATTTAGTTTTATTATTTTATGTTAAAATAAGTATAAGTTAATATTATTTTAATATTATAATATAATTTAAATAATGTTAAATCTTTAATATTAAATAAGTTCCTTAATAAAATAATTTATAAATTTAAGCCTTAAATAATTTTATTAATACTTAATATTCCTATTTATATTATTAATTTTAAAATAATATAAAATCTATATTAAAAAAAAGCTAAAGTAAGAATTAATTATATTATAATAAATATAAAAGCTAAATATAATATTAAATATAAGCTAATATTATTTATTATTAAAAAGTTGGTATATTTTAAACTATATAAGGAATATATTTTATTAAGAAAATTTTTAAAGAAATAATTAATATAATAAATTAAACCTTTATTAATTATATAATAAGTAAAAAATCTTATATATAAAGTTAATATATTTTTATATTAATATATATATAAGGTTATTTTAATTATTTAATTATATAAAATATTATAAGGTATAAATTTATATAGAAAAAAAAACCTTAAGTAAAAAGGATTATTATTTAAAGTAATAATAACAAATAAATATCTTATAAAATTAAGAAGTTTATAAACTAATGAATTAATTAAGTAAGAGAAAAGCTAATATTTAAATATTTTATAAAATAGAAAGATTATTTATAAGTATATAATTAATAATATTTATAAAAATTATTAATATAAAATATAATAGAACTTTTAAATAAATATAATAAAGCTAACCTAATAATATTAGAAAAGTTAAAGCTTAAATCTAATAAAATATTAAATATTTTTAATATTAACTTATTTAAGATTTTATTTAATAAACCTTTTAAAGTAATTTTAAAGTTAATTAATACTTAATTAAATATTATAGTTAACGAAAAATTCGAAGATAAGTTAGTTATAAAAATCCTTAAAACTAATATTAAAGTAGTTTTATTATTAAAAAAGCTTTTAAATGATTTTAATAAAACCTTAAAAAACCTTAAATTAGCCTAATTCTTTTTAAAAAGCAAATAATATTATCCCTTTATAACTTTTAAAAGGTAAATTATATTTATATAAGTAATTGCCTTATATAATATTAATGTAAGTAATAGCTTTAAGATTTACTTATATATGTTTATATATAAAACCTTTATATATTTAAAATTTCTTAAACTTTTCTTTATAATATTTTTTTTAAAATTCTTTAATTTTTATAATCTTATATTTTAGTATAATATAAGCATATTTAAATGTTTAAAATCATATAAGCTTACATAATATATATTATAATATAGGTAACTTATTTTTTATATTATTAAATATTTTATATATTATTTTTTTAAATATTTTTATATTTTTTTATTTAAATTTCATTTATTTTAACATAATTATAAAATATAATCACATTTATTAAGTATTTATTTTATACTTATATAATTTCCTTTATAATTTCTTTAAGTTTATATTAATATAATAAAGCTTTTATTTATTTATATAAACCTAAGCTTTTATTTAATATTAAATACTTTTTATTATAACCACCTTTTATTATTACTAAATTAAAATGTTATTACATAATAATATATTAAATGTAAATATTAAATTTACTATTAAAAATATTAAAGTTAAAGATTTTAATTTTATCATTTTTTTCTTAATAATAATATTTTAATTTATAAGTAAAATTTATATATAACCCATTTTAATAATAATAATAATAATATTAAACCCTTTTATATTAATAATAATACTTAAGGTATTAATTTAATAGTTTTTATTATCCCTTAACCTAATATATTTAATATTTATAATTATAATAATATAACCTTTATACTTATAAAAGTATAAATTAATTATTATTATAATATGTAAACTTTTATTAACCTTTTACAATTAATTAAAAATTTTAAAAAGTTTATAATATATCTTAATTAATACTAAATTAAATATAATTACTTATTTTAAAAATATTAAGGCTAAACTATAAAATATTACTTAAATTAGTTATATTATTTAATAAAACTTAAACTTTTTATCTTATAATTATATTTAATTATTATTAAATTAATATAATTTAAAGGCTTTTTATATATATAATAATAATATATTAAGATTTAATATTATATTAATTATTATTAATATTAAACTTTTTAATATTAGCCTTATATAATTATTATAAAAATTAAGTAAAAAAGAAATATTAAACTTTTAATAATACTTTTTTCCTTAAAGAAATCTTATTTTAAAACTTAAATAAAGTAAAAAGGTAATAATAATAATTTAATTTATTAATATTATAACTAATATTATTACCTATAAACGTTAAAAATATAAGGATTAACTTAAGCTTATATTAAATAATATAAATAAAAGATTAAAATTAATTGAAAAATTTATTATAAAGGTTTATTAAATTATTAAATATAATAAAACCAAGTAAAATATATTTAAAGAATTTGTTATAAAGCTATATTAAACTATAATAAAAATTATTAATAATATAAAAATATTTTAATATAATAATAAAGAAAATTAAAAATAACCTTATTAATATTAATAATAAGTTATAAGAAAAATATTATAGTGATAATAATAAATAATTATTACCTAACCTTTAATTTAATATATAATTAGTATAAAAGAAAAAAAATAAAAAAAAATAAAATATAAAAAGATTTAATTATATTAGGAAAGAAATTAATATTAATATCTTTAATAATATTAAGTAAATAACCCTTAGTAAAGAAAATAAAATTAATACTAGTTACTTTAATTTAATAAATAAAAATACTAATACTTATGTTTATAATTTCATAATAAATCTTTTAAATATTTATAATTTTATAATAAATCTTTTAAATATTTAAGATTTTATAATAAGTTTTAAAATAATTATTAAAATTAATATTATTATAATTTTAAATATTAATAAAAAAAGTAAAAATAAAGGAGAAAATATTAAAGAAAAAGATTCCTTTATAATAATTAATATTAACTTATATACTTAATATAATATCTTTATTTATGTTAATTTTTAAGCTTTTCTTTTAAACTTTTCTTTATATATTAGTATATATTAATATTTTTTTTTCTTTAAAAAGGTAGAAAAATTATATTTAAGCATTAATATAAAGTATAAAATATTTATATTTAATATTTAAAATAATATTTTCAAAGTTATAACTTTAAAGTTATAATATTATATTATATTAGTTTTTATTATATTAGCTTTTAAATTATTAAGGGATTAATAAATTTAATTATGTTAATTTTAAGTTAAAAACTTTGAAAAATTTAAATAGAAATTAAATTATTAAGTAATAAATAATAATGTTAATTAGTAAGTTATTAATAATTAAGTTTATAATAAAGGATTATTAAGTGTGTTTATTAATAACAATAAATTTAAAACCTTTAAATAAAAATTTTTAATAATAAATTAACAAAGGCGTTAATCTTTTTCTTTTAAAAGGGGTAAATAATAAGCGATAAGTATTAAGTTATTTATTAATAACTACGAAGCAATTATAAACTTAACTTACATTAATTATAATTTAATTTTATATAACTTAGTTTTACTTTTAATATTATAACTTATTTTATACTTAATTAAATAATTTTTAATAAATAGCTAATTATTTTTAACATTTAATTTTATAAAAAATATTTTTAAAGTTAATAAATTAATATATTATTTTTATTTTATACGATTAAATTAACTTTAATAACTTAAATATTTTAAATAAAGTAATATTAATTAATAAATAATAAATATTAAGTTATTTATTAATAATTATAAAACAATTATAAACTTAACTTATATTAATTATAATTTAATTTTATATATTTAAACTTTACTTTTAACATTATAACTTATTTTACACTTAATTAAATAATCTTTAATATTAATATTACTTTTTAATATATTATTTAAATTTAAATTATAAAATAAATAAATTAAGTAATAATAAATAATTAATAATTTTAATTAATATAAAAATTAAAGTTTAATTTTTTTAAAAAAAACTTTTCGTTTATATAAGTAAAAAGTAATAAATATAAAACTTATAAGTTTTATCTTTTTTATTTTACTTATTTTTATATAAATAATGTTATTATTAATATATTATAATTATATATTACTTATAAAGTATTTAATTTAAGCTTAATTAATTAATATTTTTAATTAAAATATTACTTTTTTATTTACTTTTTTAATTATTATTAATATTATTTTAAAAAAACTTTAAATATTAATAATACTTTTAAAATTTTAATTATTAATAATATTTATAATTTTATAAGTTTTATTTTTTATAAAAAAACTTTTAAATAAAATTTATTTTATATATAATAAAATGTAATTAATTATATAATTTATTTTAAATAAAATTAAATTTAAATTAATTAATATTATTTAAGTTTAAATGTATAAATAACTTTATAAAATATGTTATTTTAACTTTATTTTTACTTAAAGTATAAAGTATATTATATAATTTAATATTATATAATTATATTTTAACATTTTTAATAATAATAATTATTATTATTATTTAATATTTAATATTTATAAACTTTTAAATATTAAATATTAATTTAATTTTATATAAGTTTTATTAATATAATATAACTTATATTAATAACTAACTAGTATAAAACACCTAAGCTTAAATATTTAACGAATGATCTTATAGTTCGCATTGCGAAAGAAAGTTGTTATAATCTCTGCTATGTCGACCTTATTAATCTACCTTTATGCCATACCAGGGAGATGGTCAAGCCCTATAATAAGTTAGTATCTCAGCCATCAACTGTTAAAGGCGAATGAAACATACATCCATCAGTCTCCTCGCCAACCATATCTTTAACAGTGCACTGATTTGCTGTTGACATGGCCTGCTTCGTGATGGAACCGCAGCCATCATAGAAGCATTCGCTCTTGTTCATGGCTCGTTGCAAGGAGTCGCCCTTCCAGCCGAACATATAGTCGGCGTGTGTGCCGTATCCGCTCGAGCCCTCAAAGCTCCACACGAAAGGGTTAGGGGCACCCGACGGCCACATGCTGTTAAACTTGGTAGTATCCCACACGGTTTCGTATGTAACCTGTGGCATGCGGACTAGAGCACCGTTAGACGTTTTTGGGAATTTTAATAGCTAAGAGTATAAAAGGGTATATTCTCGCACTTACCGGGATGGGAGGCCGGGCACGGGGGAGCATTCGTAAAGCCGTCGCGTGTTATGGTGTTGTACATGTGAGACTGGTGGTCAGGGCTATCAAGGTTCTTGCCATCCCAGCATCTAGGTACCATTAACATACTTATAGGTTTCAGGATTACGGGCTACTAACGCAGGGAAGTGATGAACTGCAAAGATACCAGCTGGACAGGGCCTCGTGGGGAAATCGACCATCTCCGGGCCTCTGTTGAGAAGACTCTGCAGGCAGTTGTAACGGAGACCGATGTGACCTTTGGCCTGGTCTAGGGTGCTAGTGGTCGGGCTGCCCACCGTCATACGGAAACCCTAGAAGTTATCAGCACCTTGAATGGCAATATAACTAGCATGTGAAAAAAAAAAAAAAAAAAAAAAAAAAAAAAAAAAAAAAAAACGTACTGGGGGAAAAGCTCTGATGGGTTGGTTCTTCAGGTCGTCCGTGGTGAAATCGTGCTGTGTATAATAGATGGTCATTCCACCCTTGGTACCAGGCGCAAGAGCAGCGTTGTTGGTGACCGGCACACGGTGGTAGGAACCGTTGGTAGGATGCTTGAAGTATAAAACGGCAGTCCAGTAATTGGAGAAATCTTCTGACATCTCGCAAGTAGTGCAGGTACCCCTTGCACCAACATCGCCGGTCATACTTGCGTTGAAGGCATTTCCACCTACTATATGATGAAGGTGTGAAGAGGGATTCTTGCCAGGCTCGACAACTGGGTCAAGGCGTTGGATTGTCAATGATGAGCACCCAAATCGAAGACCTGCATGTACTGGCGCAACGAGCGCGAGAGCGATTGAGAACGACTTCATCTCAGCGGTGGGTGGTGTGCAGAACCAGGGGAAAAGGCGGTGCTGCTCTGGCTGGGTCGACTCTTATAAGTCCTGTTCCATGCTGACGGCGTAGTTGAATCCCACGTAGGTAACTACTCTTCCACGTATCGCTGCCGGCCAAGCATGACTAGAACCAATCTATTACCTACATATTGCTTGTCGCGGTAGTTGAAGTTCGGCCCTCAAATGGAAACAGATTTTCTGCGTAAACAAATCAGCTCCTACCCATATCACCATATTCACTTTATCCGGCGACATGGTGTTTAATCTATGCATGTGCTAGGCTTCCGTCTGTTTCTACATTGGGACGACAAATACCCCATGGGGCTGAGTTACCGGCAAAAGTCCTTGCCACATGCATATCCATATCGTCATATACGCCTGCATGTTGGCTCACAAGTACCATGGTGTTGTTTATATGTATTTGGAATTATCTAACAGGGTTAATGTGGTTGTGTAGTTGCATAACTCGGGGTTGATGTTCAGAGAATGCTATCCTCGGCTTCCCGGCTAACAGTACGTCGATGTCCCAACACTATACTATTGCTTGATGATGAACCTGCCACTAATCGTTAAGGTATCGTGAGGAATAGTATCCCTCTGGTTCTTGTCCACTTTATCGAGGTAGGGACTGTTCTATTTTCTCTTCTGCATGATGAATCGCTACTAAAGCGTCGGTTTTATGATACCAAGGACAAGCAGCACATATATGGAAGAGTAGTTTAAGGATGCTTAGCGAGAGCTACTCATTTCTAGTGTATTGTTTATATTAACATGAGACTACGAACGCTTGACATCAACGGTCTAGCTTCGTAACGAAACACCCATAGTATAGGTGATCCACATCTGATAAAGTGCAATTCGACCATTTTGTATAGAAAACACAGAACCGAGGGGGATGCGTTGATGGGTGAACCTATTTGAGTTTTTATGGTATGCAAATAATCACGTGCCTTGATTTCATTCGCCGAATCAGCTCGTAGTTCTTGACTAACTATATATAGTGCAACCTAAGGTGCATTGAGCAACCAACTAGTAGGCACTTTGGCGGAGTGGTTAACGCGATGCCCTGCTATATCGTAGCTTAGGCATTCCCTTCGGGGGCGTGTGTTCGAATCACACAGGTGTCGTATACCTTGACTTTTTGCATCTTAAACTTCGACTCTTTAGCACCCCTTATGGTATATGCGCTCCGCCCAACCCTTCTTTTTTCTTTTCTTTTCCTTTCTTTTCTTTCTTAAAATATTGATATTCGGTTATTATATCCTAAGATTACTACGAATCTTTTTAGTATAGTTGCCTGGATAAGGAGCATGTACATTGGGTTGCGTATTAATGACTCTCCATGCTATTTTTTTTCGATTTGCAGCTTGAACTACTTAAACAGGGTCTTCTCCTGTTTCTCTCCCTAATAATCAGCGTCTCGCTGTAAGACTTCCATCCCTTGGTCCGTCTTTGATCCAGCTTATATATATATATAGGCAGAAAATGAATCGGGGTCAATGAATGTAAGACTGGGCTTGAGGTTGTTAGTCAATGGGGTAGGACGTGAAGTGTCCGGATTGAATCCTAATTATCCCTCTCCTGAACCTTATGGCTCAGATAATTTGGAAGGACTTCATCGTATCTTTCCAGCCCTCCCAAGCACCATCCAATTTTGCCTCCTTTTCATTTTTGATCTTCGCTGATTTACATTGCATTTCCGAAGCATTCGGCGTCAGACCGGCTCTTCATGCCAGCTTAAGAACTGCCGCTCTCCATCCTCGAATTCATCACCACGCAATATACGAAACACATATGATTTCTCCCCTGTACTATTTCGGGTATGCTGAACTATTGCTGTCCCTCATAGTTTGTGTCCCCCGATGGGTCTACTGGATATAATAATCTCCTATTGTCCCGAAGGGGGGGCATTAACTGAGAAGTTGCTATTCTCTTGTGTCCTGATTATGTACCTAGATATGTACTTGTGACATGCACCAAATAAACAAGGACAGCTCATCTCTTGATCAACAGCCGATATCATCTTAGGCTGGGATTCTTGTGCTGTTAAATTCCGACTTGAACAGACGAGCAGAGGTATGTTGATGTCAATTGTGGTTATACATTATGTGAATTTTAAGCCTATTGATTAATTATGTTTGCGCAGCTTTACTACAATGGAAGCTTTGTGAACGAATAGACTGCTAATACGGAACTTCTCGCTTTTGATTTATTATGAGCTACTACATACGTACCTCTTCCAACACGGAGGAGCATGACGTATTCATCGAGCACGTTAGTACATACATCTTACCCCATGTACAGGGCTTTCGTTGTGTTTAACAAATACAATCTCAGCGGGATAGCATTGTTGCACTCGTGGGAATTAGGCTCAGGGGAAAATGCCGTTAGGTTATTAGCAATCTACCTCTACTGGCAACAACCATATGATCCTGTTGCCATCAAACTCATAAAAGACACTGGTAGATATAGAAATAACGTCGCACCCTGGCTCTAATGCATCATTCCCAGACCAAGGTGTTCCGGGTCAGCCTTGACAATGCGTTGCGTATTGGTATTGCCCATTCCACCTCTCCAGCCCTGAACAACTACAATGTTGTCAGTCTTGCTAAGCAAGCCTAATTCCAGCGCTCTCTCGACGGCCCACTTGATGCGGCGGTCCACGTCCTCCTGCCAATTGACCTGGTCGTAATCTGGCTTCGCCTCGTTAAATAGGAAGGGATATACACCACGGTACAGGTGCGCATAACGCGAGGCTGATGGGTTACGAGTAACCATGAAGATTGGGCATACAGGCCGGTACTTAGAAAGGAGTCGGGCTGAGTCTCCAGACGTTGATAGGACTATAATAGCTCCGGCGTTCAAATCTAATGACGCTCGCACTGCGGCCATAGCACAAGCCTCGACGACGCTCGTAGGACGTTTTGTTAACGAGACCATCTCCTCATAGTGGCTGACGTAAGGAATCGAGTTCTCTGCCGCTAGACAAGTGTTGCTCATCTCGCGAACTGCCAACTCTGGGTACGCTCCTTTGGCGGTCTCGCCACTGAGCATGACACAGTCGGCTCCGTCTGTCACAGCGTTGCCGACGTCGCTGATTTCCGCTCTGGTCGGCCGGGGATTGGTAATCATACTCTCCAACATCTGAGTGGCGCAAATCACGGGTTTGCCGGCAATGTTGCACTTGGCAATCAACTTCTTCTGAGCAGCGAATACCTCATAGGCTGGGATCTCAATGCCCAAATCCCCTCGAGCTACCATAACACCGTCGGTTTCCTGGAGAATTTCGTCGAAGTTATTTAGACTATGAGGATTGCATTAGTATTACCCAGGCAACTAGTTATGGGGTCTTCCAAAAGTCATGTTTCTTTGCACGAGGGGCATTGGATCCAAGGGGCCGATGTTGTAATGATTAAAAACAACTTACCCTTGTCGGTTTTCGATCTATGAGTAGACAAGTTAGCAATTAGGGTCGTTAGAAGGCGAAGATATTACGTCGAGTACTAACCTTGGCGATAATTTGTATATGTTTTCCGTCTTCTCCTAGGACTTCACGAATAGCGCGAATGTCGTCACCGCGTCGGATGAAGCTTGCGAAGACCATGTCGACATTGTTCTTCACTCCAAATCTGAGATCCTTCTTGTCCTTCTCTGATAGAGCTGGCAGATCTACATCGGTGTCAGGCAGGTTGACGCCCTTTCGAGAGGAGATAAATCCATTGTTGCGGCACCGGACTTCGACTGTCTTGTCATCCTTAATCTTGAGCACGTCGAATGCAAGCACACCATCGTCAACGTATATGACTTTTCCGGGCTCGATCACCTTGGTGATGTTCGTATAGTCGACGTACCTATGGAACCTTGTTAGCTAGAGATAATACGGTGACCCTGGTGTTTAGGCTTGTTCCTTACATATTCTCTGCATTGCATGAGGTTTTATGTTTCTCATCTGTCGTAATGTTCATGACATGTCCAGCCTTGATAGGAATGTCTTCCCCGCGCTCAGTATCTCCAGTACGTATCTCGGGACCTTTGGTGTCTAGAGCGATGGCAACTTGGCGGCCAATGAGCTCCTTTTCGGCGGCGCGCGTGTTGTCAATGACGGATTGGTGATACTCGTAGCTCCCATGACTAAAGTTCTACTTATAATTAGCGTCCCGAGGAGGTCATTTGTACGAGGGCGTGGGCGTCGCTCACCATGCGCACAATATTGAGACCAGCTCGTCGCCTAGACAACCTGTCAGCTTCTGGAGAATATGATCAGCAGTTATCGAGACTAACAAGGAATTGATTTTCTCGACCGAATTGGTCTTGGGCCCGATGGTGCAGATAATGGAGGTTCGCCGATGAGCGTTCTTGCTGGGCGCCCCAGCCGTGTCTAGGCTCGCAAGCCATTCAACACGACCGCCTAAGGCAAGGTGATCGAGGGAGGATGCAGACATGATTAAGGTAGTACCGGGGAGATAGGGATGTCGAGTCAACGAGGCAAGCTTATACGGCTGTCAAGTTAAGAGTCGGGGAAGACGCGAGAAGAGGTTGAGCGGGGAAAAAAGAGGATGGGAAGGGGGAACGGACGGAGAGAGGAAGACGAGAGAAAAAAAAGAAAATCGAGTGAGGTATTTCTCAACTCTGAATATTTTTCTGAAAAGTCAGAACGAGAAGTTACGGATTAACCCCACCTGAAGCAGTCAAGCCTTCTAGGTGTCGAATTGGCCTAGCCCCCTGCGCGGGGCATTTGATGAGGGGCGTACTAGGGAGGGGACCTGCCCTAGGCAACTACTTACATTAGGTGGTTGTTTTAAAGTAGGTACAATACCTGCTATCTAATGCTATCAGCGCTATCTAACATCTCATGCAGCGGGACCCTTCAGTTGAATGTCCGGACCCTGCCTTACATACCGTACACTACACTACTATGTATCTATGTACCAACTTAACAGCACCTTATTTTCGGGGTCCATACATGCAGATTTTCAAATGTTATTACGTATATATACGCGACGATCTTATCCAAACCGAAGTTCTTTCTCACCCACATGCAGCATTGAATGGATTACAGCCCACCCAGCCGAGTGCGCTCAATTGATTATGGATACCACCGAACAATGAGCTGAGCTCCAGCTGCCTTATATCGCTATAGTGGAGAAGAAAAATGGAGCAACTGCTAATCGTCAGGTCCCTACGCATCCCACAATGTACATGGTACATACGTACATACGTACGACGAATTATAAGCATTTCTGTTGGGTAATTCCAATTCTCCTCAACAACGCCATCAACAATATCAACAATATCATCAATATCATCAATATCAACAATAACTCCGTTTCGGTCGGAATATAAATTGAGCTGGCCCCTAATCGCGCCACTACACAGGGATTCTAGCAGCAGTGATATATTCTTAAGATATCCTGTATAACGTCAACCCGAAGCCCATTGAATAGCAATGAACCAAGCCGGCTGCGAGCAGCGCGACGTAGATTTCAATGAATCTGATTAGTTGTCGGATCCCAAATAAGCCATCGCCGTAATTCGCTCTCACCGCTATCTGCATCTGACCAATGTCGTCAAACAGCGCATACATCGCTTCGAGTTTAACTCCTTTGTACAGTGCAACCTAGCACGCCCAGACTTCGCTACGGCGAGTCTCTGACAGAAACACATACGACCCCCTGGGCTTTATATGCCAGGATCTGATCAACCCTTAACTCCTATTCCTGAGACCAATGCTCGATCTACTTTTATAAAATAGCGCAATCTTGGCGGACGGTTACTGGATTCAAACGATCTGTTCATTATCACCCTAAACTTAATTAACCTACCCGTCTGTTTGATATACATTCGTGTCGTTCCATACCCAATGGATGATGAAATACTAGATTATATTTATTCATTATAACAGCTCTCTCATATTAGCAATGCCCATTAGTGTCTTAAACATGAACTGAAGTACTTGATCAGTTGCTGGAGGACTCAGCCCCCTTTATCATAGTCCTGCCAAGTCCTGCAGAAGAATCCCTCGACGGCGGGTCTATACTCGTCCCCCTCCCCCTCTTCTCCTTCTCTCTCTTATTCTTCCCTCTTCTTTTTTTTTTTTTCATTATTATTATAATTCTTTGGGCAGAATCAACGGATCCGGGTTAAGACTGCGACGACAAAGGATCAATACTTGGGTATATACCGCAATATCTGGCAGATAAGTTTAAGGCTTACTGCGTAACAACATAGCCGGCACTGAGCGCACACCCCCAATCAGTCATTAAGCATGGAGTGTGGTATGTAGTCTTAAGAGGATGTACTAATCTTCCCTTCTTTGGCGGTAAGAAGACAGTGTTTTGTCATGATATGATGCCTGCCTACTTAGCATTTGCTACGGCTGTTATAGTAGCATATGCGGGAGAGCAGGGAGAAGTGGAAGTACCGGTCAACCGCATCGCTGATGATAGCTTGACATTTGGTACCTAGTAGAAGCCCATGTGGGATAAGCAAAAGAGATTCAATGCAGATACAAATTATCCTTCCTAAGCCTTATTAAAAGGTGGTAGCGACTATTACGGCCCATAAGATCTGAGCGGGTATAATTTTCGGTATTAATCGCATGCGCTCTCCTGAAAATAGCTAACGTTAGCTACTACAGTATTTTAAGCATTGTGGTTGAAGCCACTTTTACGCCAGTGTTCACGGGTAAGGGGTGTGCACCCAGTCTATTGCAATGATAGTTGCGCCGGTGACTTCTGTTCCCCTGTTCTCTCCCCCAAATGGCTTCCCATTTTGATTGGGTTTCTCTCACTTTGTTCTCGTATGAGGCCTCAAGAGAGCCTCGTGATAGCAACACAGGGAGCTTTCTGCATCACAAAATATTTAACTTCCGTTTTCGACACTTTCTTTATATATTGTTTCCAAAAACCCCCCCAATCCGGGGTTATACGCCTAAAGAGCCATTGTTCCTTTATGCTCTTTATTCAACAGGTAGAATAAGACGCTTCAGAGCTGGTAACGAATAACGAATAGAGTTAGCTAGCTAGTATAGCTTTGACCACACTTGAGCTTCAATTCGTTACTATACAAATACCTAAATTTCTGGATTATGGCATCTGCAATACCACTGCCTGGGCCACCTCCGGCCCCACCGCAACCATTACCCCCAGCTATACAACGAGAGCGAGATGAGGCAGCGAGAGAAGCGAGGAGAAGACAGGAAAGGGCTGTGGAAAAGCTCCGGTTCGAACTAAATGCCGGGAAATTGGCGATATGTGTTGGATCGGGCGTAACACTGTTTTCGGTCCCAGTTGCGGAACGTCAACGCTTAGGGGTATGTAATAAGTGTCATTGCACATTCCTCGACGGGATATCTCGAGAGCCAGGCCTCTCTAATTAAACCCCGTCAAGGGACATTTTCTCCTCAGATATGGATAACTCCCAGACACCTTGGTGAAGAAGCAATTACTAACCTAAGTCTTTGTCTTAATAGTGGACCGGTCTAGTTATGAATGCCGTTCACTACATCGAAGATCAGGCCGCTGGCATTGCTCATGAGAATAGGCGAGAAATCCGGGCGGCCAGAAGGCTACTGAGGAAACGGAGTGTCACCGAACATGACCTATTTGACGCTATCAACAGGGTGACCGCAGTGATGAAAAAGCGCGCCGACCTTTACCCAAGCTGGCTAAGACATGCATTCGAAGGCTTATACGACAAGGTTGAGAATAAAGAGTTACTCGATGCCCTAAAGCAACTACAACGGTATGTATTAGGTAGATATATAGTGTGGTGGGATTCCGACCCTTGCTTCCTAGAAAAGCCTTCATTTCTCTGTGATGTAGGAACCAGCTAATTTTCACGACAGTGAGTTAAAACACTTTTATTTTGTCGCCGTCAAACTTGTGAAGAGAATATCAAGTATATCCTAGAAATGAAGACTATAGATATTGACACTACATGTTTTAACACTTTAGGAAAGGGAGCGATGTTAATGACTACAAACTACGACGACCTACTTGAGAGTCATTGTGGACTGCCTTCTATTTCTGCTTCGGATACCGACCGTCTATACTCATTTCAACGGAGATCTTTTGACGGTGTATTCCACCCCCATGGCCATTGGAAGGACTCCAATAATGTCGTGTTATCGGCGGAACACTATTATGACGTTGTAAGACACGAGGGAGTCCAAGAGACGTTGAGACACGTCCTATCGTGAGTATAAAAACATGTCGTTCTGGCATTTTAGACCTTAATTTCTAGAAACGAAAGATATAAATGCTGACACGACATGTTTTAATATACTAGCACTAGGACCGTGTTGTTCGTCGGTTGTGGTGGAGGCCTGCAAGACCCGAACGTCGGCCCGCTCTTGCGTTGGATCGGAGAGAAGCACGCAACCCGCGGGGCTGGTCACTATTTGCTTCTCCCTAGGATGGAGCAGAACCCGGTACCAACTTTGTCATTGAACCATCTTGTATGCGAAAACTATGCCGATATCCCAACCTGGCTGACGAGGTTGTTGGATCCGAGTGACCGGCGTGAGGGTAGGGGTAAGTTATCAAAATCAAATATAGTTATCCCGAGTCTAACTCTAGCCTGTAGTCCACGAGTTTTCGGAAAATCGTCAGCGGGAAAACATTAGTAATTGGCTTTCGCCCGTCGACCAGAGCTTATTTCTTAACGACATTTTGGATCTGGAGATGGGGCCGGCAAATCCGTTTCACCAGGAGGTAACCGGCCGTGAAGACTTCTGGGATTTGGCCGGTAATAGATTCTTCTGGGTCACGGGAGATAGTATGTCCTATCACCTGCTGTTATTTAAATAGACACACAACTGACCGCATCCATGTGTAGAAGGATGGGGCAAGACGGTATTCTGCTCTTCAGTTATAAATAGTACAAGGCAGATGTGCCGCCGAATAAGCGCCAACCCGCCACGGTCCCGAGACTCTCTTGCTTACTTCTTCTGTACCACGTACGACGTACACGAAAGGACATCGACGTTGCACCAGCACGACTTCCACACATTTTGCTGCACTGTTCTCGAACAGCTATGCCCACCGAGGAAGATACATGATGCTCTTCGCCAACTGTACAGCATCTGCACGCAGTATCATCCGGATAGACGACCCACCAACGCGGAGCTCCAAGACGTCCTAATCACGATTATTGATTCATGGGACCGCGAGATTGTCAAGCCAGGCCAGGACAATACCCAGCCAGGGGAGACCTATCTCATCCTGGATGGCTTAGACGGACTTTCCAGAACTTACCAAGATCCTTACGTGAGTTTTTTGAGAGAAATAAAGACTCGTGACTTTCACCACTTCCACATACTGTTGGGGAGCCGGGACTTGGGCTATGTTAGAAACCTCCCGGGCCTGCCCTGGAACCAAATCATTTGTAGTGAGCTCTTCGTCGGGAATGTAATGGATCAATATATACAACGACGCGTCCATAATGAGGAGGGATTTTGGAATGTACATCCACCGCCTAATGCAGCAAATAGAGCACGGGTCGTAGATAGGCTGCTTCAATCTGGACACAGGCAAGTTGCACTTCGCATCAGCTACTTATATGTACACCCTTGTTGACTAATAATCCCTTATAGCTTTCGATGGGCCTACTGGAAATTGCAGCAGTTAAGGGTGATTGACATCAATGGCGTCATCATAGACGCTGTTATGGACACATCGTTCGACAGCGACGACGACGTCGACGAAGACGGCGAAGCGGAGCGGCCCCGTAAACGCGCAAAGAGAGCCTAATTTTGATCTCAAATTTTATGTAAAATAGGAAGAGGTAAGTAAGTAAGGGCGGAAATATGTCGTGGAAGGCGATATTAACGATTACAATATAGGAATCTTTCTGCTGCAATGTCTGAATAATGAATAGAGTCTAATTGATTTCCTTTCTCTTGCGATTCAAAAGGATAATTCGGGTGATGTCACGCAGTGAATTATCATATATGGCAGTAGTAATATCTAAAGACAACCCCAAAAAATAAATACCTGGGTATGTAAAGTTTCAAAAAGAAAAATCGCAATGAGGATTTTTTTCAACGACACTGGCCCGATTCGAACGGGCGCCTCCGAAGAGATGTGATAGACATAAACTACTATTTTTTTCATTCGTAGTTGTTCGAGTCACACGCGTTAGACCACTCCGCCACAGTGCCAATAGTATGATACCATCATGACAATTTGGAGTTTTTTGACAACTAATACCCGTGCCACGCCCCACTTTATTATGGTGAGCCAAAGACGGGTAAGGGCTCATTACTAAGCTGTTTGTCCTATGAGTTCTCAAGGGTTCTGTTTTTAAAAGTGGGTGGCGGGGCAGGGTAACCTACCTACTGTAGATACCGTAGCAAGTATGGACAGATTTTGGTGGGCTTCAGGGCGGTAAGACATGCGCTAACAAAGCTAAGCCAAAGGGGGAAAATAGAAGGGAGTGCTTCTTACATAGGTAGATTTGCTTTGGATAGCCTACTAAAAAAGTCGAGAAAAAGTTACGTTTAGTGGTCATTTCTGCTCCTACTGTAAGGGAACATTTAGGAATCTATGGTGGTTTCTCGGCAGCGTGAGACTTCGTAGGAACGTCCAGCTCTCGAGTCAAGTTTACTTACCTAGGTAGCCATCAGGCGTTAATTTTAACCGTCTCAATGGCAGATATACACCCTGCTCTTCTTTTCGATTCACCGTGATGATTTCATAACCCGCATGTGCAGAGCCTCACTTACCTCGAAACCAACCTCTGATACGCCGCCTGTAACGACGGCGACGCGGCTGTCTAGGCTTGTAGAGTGGACCTCCTTGAGTCCAATCCCGCCACATATAAATATACTTTCTTATTGTAGAGATCGCACTGGAATTGAGTATATTGGGTACTCCTCGGGAAGATATGTTAGTCTTGCCCATTTCGCTAATTAAAGCGAAGTGCCGAAGACACGGGGAGGCGGCTCGGCCAGTGCTAGTATATGTAATGAAAGTAGATACACACAGATGTATTGGACTAATTGTAAGATCTGATTTTCATAAGAATACAGGTCCCTGTGGGAACGCTCAAGTTGGATGGTCTTACAGAGTAATAAACGTGACTCGGGTTGAATAAACGCGAACATTAGACTTAAATTTCATCCATGGCTCATAAAGGAAACCCAACAAGTAGAATGGCTCAAGTCAAGTTGATCAAGACGATTCTGCCACTTAAGACGCAAATAGCCCTCGTTGCTGTACGGTTTCAGCGATGCCCATTGCTGCCAAGACCGAATAAGGTCTCGAATGCCTTTTATATTAAACTTGAACCACTCCCTGTGACTTATATGGCAACCTGGACATCCTGCTGACTCGCTCATCCTCACGCTTCCGAGCAGTAAATGTACGATTCTCTCGTAGCGACGAGGGCTAGGCATTTCCCAAGTACCAATTAAACAAGGTTGGTATTGACAATTTCTGTAAATCTCGGCGAGGCGTCTATGGACGTTACTTGAATAGCCAATTTTAACGTATTCCTGACTAGACTTTCCATTCACCAGGTGAGAGACTGGCAGGCTAAAAGCATATATAGATCCGGGGATGAGCTCAGTATTGCGTAATGGGACCATAAGTTGGAATTTGACCTCTAAGTTAATTTCAAAGAATGTCTTTTCTTGACAATAGTACTCAAATGTATGACGGAGAGGCTGAGACCGTGGTGGATCGGGTGACCTTGGCATTCGCGCCGTCTCTGGAACCGGATGGTTCTTGGGAAATGGCGACGATCGACCGCACTTGGGAGTGATTGCGATTGAGTTTAGTTGTTGTTCCCATAACTGGGCCTTCGAACCGCTCTGGTCTTGGTGCCATCGCCTACACATCACCGCCCTTGCTAGTTCTTTCAATGTCTGAGGAACTTGGCGAGTAACGCTGCCACTGGCAGCAATGGAGCATGTGAGCTCTGCTATCTCTGCAGCGGTAGCTTTACTGAGCCAATTGCCACAAGATGGTTTGTGCTTAGCCCGTCCATGACAGCTAAGTACATTCCCATGTTGAATATTAAGTAAATTCCGGACAGCTTCGGAGGTTTCTGGCCACCGATGATCATACCTCGCAGACATATTTAACAAGCCAATACATATAGCGACAGGATAGCGAGAAGTATGCCTTAAGTGGTGGAAATAGGAAGCAGAAACAAGAAATGACCAACGTCTCGGTAGGACGAGTTGTCAAAGCCGGGCGTGACTATATGGAGCAACGGGGAGAGGCCTCCCAAACTTCCAGCTTCCCCAACCATTCTACTTTAGGTTGCGTACCTAGGATTTGTCGGGGAATGGCAGATGTGGTTCTAATCAGATGATACATACAAGTGGGATGCAGAGGTCCATTCTAGGTCTTCTCCATGGTAAGCGTACAAATCAGGAGAGAGGAACGTTGCGATAGATTATGGTGGCCTCGGCCATGTTATTTCCATCCCATTGATAGCTGGGGTATCCAGCATATAGACATGGCTACGTAAGCAAGGATGTGACTATCTTTGGAGGCTGAGTTCGAGAGGTTTATCAGTTTCAAGAATTTATGCCCGCCATGGACCGCCATGGATTGCTTACATGGTGAAATGCAGCTGTTTGTAAACGAGGTACGCACCCAACTATGGCAAATTAAATAGAGAATGACGATCGGGATTAGGTGATGGAAGAATAGAAGTTACGAATGTATTTTACATATGGATGTGGTACCATATGCTCCCTCATACCCATTCCAGGACACTAGGGAGGGCGGGATGCCGAGGAGCGAAGAGTTGGTTGACCATCGGAATAGGGGTAAAAGATGAGACGTTGAACCAATCACAACATTTTACTCGACCAACACGTTTGATCTCGGGCCGCATCAAAGTCGACCTTGTCAAGCTTTGATGGTTAATTCCTCCTTGGCGTCTATAGAAGAGATATGACTGGGTACCTATGATTCGCTTGAAGGAGCCACATGTCCAGATGGATATATATGCCCTTCGTCAGCTACTACTCATAGACCTTGGGTGGGCTATGCACGTGGCATGACTCCATAAAAGCCTGGGTTCAGCACGGCTTTCTCCAAATAAACGTACTAGTGACCCAATTAAAGAAATATATCAGTCTTTCTACTTAGTAGATCTCTATACTTAGAGCTTAATCATGTTGTGTAGATAATTTGGGTGGAGTGTAATATTGTTTCATGGCGCATTGCACCGGGTTGCTTCAATTCACAATTTCACTATGAAGGATCCAGGTTGAGAACTACATTTGTATGTGAATTTAGAAACGAATATGTAGTTTTAACTCGTCTATCACTAGTCTCCTGAGTATAGTATATGCATGTAGTAATATAACATAGGATGCAGATAGTCATGTTGATTTACAGTATGTGTGTGAAGTGAGGTCCTACCTAAAGATACATATATGTACAAGGCTTTCAGTTACATCACGCGATACGTGCATAATCACGTGATGGCAACCACGCCGCTAAGCCCTAAACCACAGAAAAAAGCCACAAGCTTGGGATCACATGGGTTTATCTTATCGGCGTTGCTCCGTCAACCAACCAAGAACAAATTAAGCACAACCCAGAAATCAATTTCTCAATTTCATTCCAGCTTGCAAAGCATTCATGTATGCATGCATGCATTGGATGCAATTGAATCATAAATTCAAGCTAAATAGTTTGTGACCCTTTTGTCTTTCAACGTCGCATTATCACCGTCTCAATAATCCCTTTAACAACTACTACTTACTGCTATCCCTAGTCCTGAATGGCTTCACCGCTCTTACCATCTAGTAACGCGACCTTGAATTCTGCAACATCTCCGACAAGTCGCCGATTTGATAAATATAACGTCCAATTGCACCTAACGACCAACATGACTAGCGAACGCGTCATTAGTGACGGCGACACGGTGAGCTCTCAGTTTACCTCCCAAACAGACGGCGAGAAACACAGTACCAGTCACAACCAAGAGAATGCACCATCATCATCATCATCATCGTCATCCACATCCAAGTCGCGACACTCGCGAATCTTATCTGGCACTGAGCTGTCTCCTCTTAAGATTCTAATTACTAAGGATGAAAATGGCGATGCTGAGTCTCGAACGCCCCGAAGACAGCCTTCACCAGCCAAGAGTCCGAGAAAGATAGCGCCTGAGAAGCGTTTCCCGGTGAGAGTCAACAGCAGCCCGTCGCCTACACCAGAGACCCCAAGGCCATTGGTGAAGGAACAGGAGATGACTATTGAAGAGGCACTTCGCCGGAATGAAGGTCTCGCAAATGCCATTAAGATTTTTGAGGATGAAGACACTGTTATGGAAAGTTCGGAAGACAATGAAGGTGACATTACATCTACGTCAATTGATGACCAACCCGTCGAAGACGAGCCTTCAGGTGTGGACGACACCATGATCAGCACTTTCAGCAATTTCTCTGCGGTGCCAAACATGACCATGTTTGCAAGAATTGGACATAGTCCTACTAAGTTTGCTAATGTGGGAGGAACTCCCAGCGCCTTACGATCTCGCCGCGAGTTATCACCTTCGAGAACTCCTAGACCCCCTGTCATGCATGATACCGGAAATACCACGAACCTTCTCGTTGATTTTACTGAGCAGATTAGCGGGTTTTCTTCCAGGTATGCACAACAGGCACCGAGTCGGAACCAGGTGACTGTCAACACTCCGAGAAACACTGTTCCTATGACGCCTCAACGCCCGCAATCTAACCTACTCGATTTCGACATTCCACCCCTCCCCACACCCCGCAGTATCCCAACCATAACCCCTAGAGAGCTTGAGTCGCTCAAGTCGGGCTTCAACTCCGAGATCAGCAGCCTTAAGGCTTCCCTCAGTGGCAAAGAGGCCGAGGTATCGTCCCTTAAGACAGCAGTTGGTGATGCAGAAAAGCGTGTGGGCGAGTGCATGGAACAGCTCCGTGAGATGCAAGCCATGAAGGATGCATTAGCCGATGAGAAGGATAACTGGGAGAAACGTAGCCGCGACATGGAAGCTGTGCTACGCAAAGTCAAAGAAGAAATCGTTATGGGCCAGCGAGAGCGCGAAGAGCTCGAATCGAAGCTAGACGAAAGCGAGAAGCGCCGCGAGGCAGCCGAGATCATGGCGCAGGAAGCTGAGAGCAAGATGGCTGGCATGCGTGCCGGCAAAGCTACGTCGGACGCGGCCACTGATTCCGGTAACCACAAGTCTCCCGATAAGACTAAGAACCCCGGATCTCGTGAGGTGGAGATAGCGGTGGAACGAGTCGCCCGTGACCTCCACGCGCTCTACAAGAGCAAACACGAGACGAAGGTGGCGGCTTTGAAAAAGAGTTACGAGAACCGTTGGGAAAAGAAGGTCCACGAGCTTGAGACTAAGGTGGATGAACTAGCGAATGAAAACGAGAAGTTAAGGCTCGGTCGCGATGCTACGATGACGAAGGTCGACCCCAACCAAAGCATTGTGGATGAGGAACGCAAGGCTCAGGCTGTTAAAGATTCGGCGCAGATTAAGGAGCTCAATGCTGAGATCGAGAAACTCGAGGCAGTCATTAGCAGCGTTAAGGTGGATAACCGCGAGCTTCGCCAACTCCTTGAAAAGGAACGTATCGAGAAAGGCGAGCTTGTCATTCTAGCCGAGGAACTGATGGCGATACAGAACGTTGTTCAGACTGAGGAGGCGCCAGCCACTAGCCGGCCAACTGCTACCAAGGCTCCGCTGCAGACAGCGCCTGAGAACTTCCGCAGCAGCGTCGGCGCTCGAACCTCGGGCCTGCGAGCTCCCGGCTCAGTGAAGAAGCCAGCCGAAAGTAGAATTGGTGGCATCAGTCACGAGAGAAGTAAGAATGGTGGTTCGCATGGTGGTCTCCCGCGTCCTGGTAGTGGCTTGAGCGCGCGGAGTGGAATCATGAGTTCTATTGAGAAGATGGGCAATTATCGTGGTCGAGGTGAATAGGCAATGGGCTAGGACTAATGACTTGATTCACGGCATACTCATGATTAGGTGTTAAGGGTTGTGACGCAGATATGACGAGGTTACTGTAATGATTAGTTATTCCCCCTCGGAGTTCAGGCCAGGATCAAGAACTTCTTCAGAATTGCAAGCCCATTCAGTTCATATATCGTGTTCCATCGCCACAGATTTAGTGCAAGGACGTCTTCACTATAGAATGTGCTTTTCATAGTGTTAATCGGTAGTTTACCTTTTAGTCGTTACCCTTATTGAGGGTTTGTCTAGGGCAGAGACAACCCTCGAGCTTTCTAGCTATACTATGTAGCTGTTGGTGTTCATTTGCTATGGCGCTGCCCAGCCAGTGATGTAGCATCTTGGGAACGAGATCGGCGTCTACAACCTCTAAGCACAATGGAAGAGCTTCATTGTCATTGCAAGCTTTTTGTATATCAAACTTTAAGCCAGAGCCAGAACCAATCCCCTGGCCTTCATATGTTCCCTCGCATGTACCCCTCGTAGTAATCAATAAGCTTGGCAGCGGGTAACTTCGCTTCAGCAGCTTGCCTTAGCTCTCCGGTTGTCGAACGTAGCCTCTTTAATCACTCCGCGAAACTAACATCGAACTCATGTTCTGTCTTCTTGTTGAGGATGGTCCGTTGATATAGCTCTACCGGGACTCCAGGCTTATCAAAAGCCTTTCGATCGAGAATTTGAATGAGTAAAAAGTCTTGGCGCATCTCTTTGATCTCGTCTATCTTGGAGTTGATACGACTCGTCGTCCTGTACGGTATGGCTTCGCAGTTCGTTCTCTTGAGTAGATGGAGACAGGCTAGCTGGTTTATACGAATGAACATGGTTAAGACTTTACCTCCAAGGTGGAACAGCGCGAAGTAGGGACATGAAAGACTGGTCCGAGGGCGCAAAAAGTAACGCTGTTTTGAAGGAGCTGTGGTCACACTGAGGATAACTCAGATTGGGGTCCTATTTTCTATATTCCCCCCCCCCCTCTCTTCACGAATGAGATGGTCAATTATCTAGCATTTTCCGAACCCGGCGATACGTTCTTATACTTATTAGCTATAATCAGTGCATATTACTAGCGAAAGGGGAAGTCAACAAAACCAGGAACGCCGCATCAATGAGGACGGTAGATAATGGCGCCTCTTAACGGATGGATTCGATCGGACCGTTCTGGAGGAAAGATGTCATACTAGCGCATGGGGTCTGAAACTCGTTGACAATGATAGCTAATAAGCTGCATAAGGAGCGTATTGGAAAGATTTTCATTAGGTACCTACGGACAAGGGCCTTAGCCGATGATGCTCCTACGGTAACGATGTTTATTTGCTTCCGACTACCACAACACAATCAGCAAGATTATCTTCTCTTACTATAATATCTTAGGTAAAGAGATTGTATCGTATACAATTAACTAGTAGGTTAGTAGATAATGTCTTATATCACCATGTCTCACTATACGTAGCCATCTACTATGTAAGAACTACATACACATGTGGTGGCACCCTAGTATTTATGTTACGAAGTACTTCGTATTAGGCTCCCTGGTTTCTCACATCGTCCCACTGTCGGTAATGTCATATGCTACAATTTGTACGTACCAGCAAGAAAGTGGGTCCGAGTATGTATTGGCGATCTCCGCAAATCACCACGTTCATTTGTACCTACATATATGCACAGTATGTGTTTGATACCTACGTGTATCTAGATTATCTGAATACTTCTGCGGGGGAAAGGGGGGCCACCTTGAGGACGATCGGATGCGAACAGGACCCCTGTCCCCTGTCCCTGCAGCACATACTAGTAGGTACCTAGTCACCATCGCAGAAACGAACCAACTGACGTTGGAGATGCAACCTATGCCAAGAAATTTAGCATGGGGTAAACGAAGCTTGGGTATAAACCTTAAATGAAGAACATGATGCCCTCGTCCTTCTCGAACGTACAGGAAAACAACTGTAACAACTGCATTCTATCACTCAGACTTGATGTCTGGTCCTCTGCATCTAAGGGCCTTTGAAAAACTAGTCAAAAAATGGTCCCGTGCTTGTCAAGTGTTGATTCTTTAAGGTGCATACTCGCTGTAATGAATAACCAATCCTTCTCGGCTTTGTCTGCTTCTGAGAGTGACGACATCGTATTGAGATTCTTCATACTTAGATCGATTCCTACATTCCGATCTATTACTTTTTGTCTAGTACCTCGGGTATACGATTACCTTTGGGATCGTTTGAATTGATGGTGCAGACGGCGGTACGGAATGCTGACGGCGGTACGGAAGTCGCCTTCAAAAGTTCTATCCATAGGAAAATAGCTACCACTTAATATACAGCTGCTTATCAGCTGGCGTCATATAATTACCCCAAAGTAACTATAGAAATGATATTTACGTATCTTATTCTTATTTAATTATAAAAGAAGATTCCAAATAAATAATGTTATAAATAATTTAAGCTATTTGCTATTATTCTTACAAATTAATTTAATCGTCATAACTTAAGGCATTTCCTTTTCATAATATCTTATAAGGAAGTGATTATCTTAATAACCTCCTAATGCAGCTGTTGAACAGCTGTTTGTCAGGTGACAGTCATTATCCTATGGACAGAACTTTTGAAGACGACTTCCGTACATCCATACCTACTAATTCCAACATAGCTTAGCAGTTTCCTTTCGCCCGACGCGAAACTAAAAGCAGAACTGGCACACGACCTCGCTGTCGCTATAGCAAAGCTAACATCTTCTAAGCTTTCATAAGGTCTTCGCCTAGGGTACCTTGGGCCCTGCTCTCTAGTGACGCTAAGATGTCGCCGAGTGGCTCGGTAGGGGGTTTATACGTTTCTTTGAAAAGGGGAGAGATATTAGCCTTCATCTGCCACCAGGCGTCGAGACTAGCCATAGCATACCAGGGTGACTGATACGGACGACGATAATTAGGTCGAAGGAAATCTCCTTACTTTCCTAAGGAAGCTATACTCCTTGGCAGGCTTGGGTATACTGGGATTGGTGATATGAATATGCAATCAATTAGAAGATCCCTTGCCTCCTGACCCCTCACCTTCTTCTAGAACAATTACTCCCTAAGGAACCTCAATAAAGGTCTTTATACCATCCCTAGATGGTTACTGCGTGGAATCCCCGCAATCACTTCAATGATTTAAAGGGTCCCTTCCCCAGATCCTAACTAGAACTCGCATTGCACTCTCGGTTGCTATCGAACCTACAGTTACAGAGTCTTTGTTCAAATTATTTCGGTCCCAGCATCCAGCACAATGTCGATGACTGATGGTAAGACTGCCGACCTCGAGAGGCAAGCGACCATCTCGCCCGGCGAGCAGGCCGCTATGCCCTATGTGCCTCGAACCCTGGCCAATCCGGTTCCGTTGGGGCTCCTTTCCTTCGGAACGAATATCTTCATGATCTCTCTTATTGGGCTTCAACCCCGTGGCGCGAGGGCATCCAACATTCTTGTCCCAGACTTGATATTCTTTGGTGGAAGTTCACAGTTCTTTGCTGGTATTATTGCCTATATCGGCGGCAATATTGTAGGTTACCAAAGCGACACTGATGCTTCGTTGTACGCATAGAATATGTATGTAAGGAAGACTAACCCTTTGCTTCTAGTATCCAGCTACTTTATTCACCGCCTTCGGTGCCTTTAACCTTGCCTATGGCATGATTTTCCTACCTGCCAGCGGTGTTCTGGCGGCCTACACCGATGCTAGCACAGGCGCACTCTTACCTGAGTTCGACCAAGCTGTCGCTATGTTCCTTTGGGGTTGGTTCATCGTGGCCATGATCTTTACCGTTGCCACGATTCGAGTCACTTGGGTCTTGCTAATGGCTCTTATTTTTGTCGATCTTACTTTGCTCCTCTTAGCCATAGGTCATATGCTAGGTGAACAGTCGTGTCTGAAGGCCGGGTGTGCGACTGGATTTGCTGCTGGGTTTTTTGCCTGTAAGTTTAGCTTACTGGCTCTTGCTATTCACTCTGTCCATATGATGAAATAACCGTGCTGACTGGAGAAAAGTTTGGGAAGGCGCTTCTGGTCTATGGGGTAATGGTATGACTCCTATTAATCTCCCGGTTGGGTCATTGAAGAAACATTAGCCTCGGAAGCTTAACAACTCATATCTTCTTGTCGGCGGGACATTGGTGCTGGAATTTCTTTCGTCTTTTGGGGGGGGAGGAAGCGGGGAGAGAGGAAATATTAGCCGTTTAAAAGAGAGACAAAAGGCGAAGGAGCGGGATGGATATTTCGCAGAAAAATCATACTAGGGAGAGCTATCTTATATATTATAACCGTCCCTTATACACTACTTAGGTATGTGTGTAGTTTCTCTTTATATTAGTAGTTAATGTGTTAGTGCTTTAATAATTGGTAAATCCCCAGATAAACTTGGCCGCCTATGCAATCTGTGCAATTAGTGAGTGAGAGTGAGCCAACAGAGCCTGGCGTGGCTGCCCAGCTACATATATATGTACTTTGTGGTTAAAATGTTAAAAACATTCAAGTCGCCCATCCGACTTATGTTCTTTGACCCTTTAGGACCAGGGACAAAAAAATTAATAACTCGTATCAAATGTCACCTATGCTGCCCACATGCAGATTTCAATACCGCCGGCATTTCCTCTACTGAAAGATTTAACAATTAAACGGGTTGTACATCGACTTCCAAGACCTACAAACACCCTATTCACAAATAATTATTGTGGATATTCACCCGACAATATAAAGACTGACTACTATTTAAATTTGTGCTTGGAGCAGGCCGAGAAGTCTCCACTTCATTACCGTCACGGTTGTATTGTTGTAAAAGGGGGCATGGTTATTGGGAAGGGTTTCAATGATTACCGACCTGGATACGATGGAGGCTCATTGAAGACTGAACATCTGCCTGCCAAAGCCTCCGTGCAGAAGTAGAAGCAGGGGGAGAAGCATGACCCGAAGCACGATTTCAAGCCTTTCGAAAACACTGTCGGCCATCACCATGCATTCTGAGATGATGGTTGTTAATTCGGCGCTCGAGTCATTAAGTACCTCGGCTGCTATGACACTGCCGCGTTTTAAATCGTCGAGCGCACCATCGCGTGACTCTAAACGTAAACGACAGCTGTGGCGAGATGTCCTCAATGATTACGCCCAGCGTGTCTCCTATGGTACTTTCTTGCCGCAAGTTGAACAAGGTACTGGCCCGGCTCAGATCGCCGAGTGGTGTTTTGAAGCCTGCACATATAAACAGGACGCAACAACATCACGAGTCATATTCCAACCGTCATCACTATCATCATCACCCCCGCCACTATCGCAACCAAAATGCGGGTCACGAGAAGGCCTACAGTGCAACGGGAGCATTTACAGCAGTATAGATGCCGAGGGAAGCAATACTCTCACAGTAAGGACAACAAAGAGCATAAATGATTGAAGCCTGCGCGGCTGCGAAAATTATCTATAGAGGAGTTTAATCTTACGGAACTCCAAAGGTATGGCGGCACACGGAACCTAGGAAAGCACAAAGATACAAAGAAGGCTCGGGGAAAGATTGAGAATACAAGAGACGGGTCTTTGCCTATTGCACATCCTTCTACAGGTTCCCTATATGACGAGCTCCTGTGTAAGGAACCAAAACCTTCATTGTCAAAGGCGCCCATGCAAAACTCGCTGGATACGATTATCGACCGTGGAAATATTCTGGAGTCTCGACCGTGTTATCGTTGCGTTTTGTACATGCATTCGGCAGGGATAAGACGTGTGCATTGGACTAATAGGGATGGCCAGTGGGAGAATGCGAAAGTTCGCAACCTATTCGATCAAGTATCGGAAACGAATGTCTGCGGTGGACACAACGTTAATAACAGTGGTGTGTTTATCACAAAACATGAAATTCTCATGTTAAGGAGGCTGTCCAGCCAATCAGCTATGTAGTGCCCGACTTAGGTATATTCCTATTAGCCTATGTAATTGGCTGAACTACCTACACTACACGTGCGTATTAAAACTGCTTAGGTATATACCTAGTTTCAATATTGACATGACCACGTCTCACGTTTCGATTTCAGGCGTGTAAACAACCTTAGCAGGTACGTATGTTCCAACATTATATGTATAATGTATCCTTTTACCATTCAGGTAACGGCTTATCGATAACGCACGTGGACTAGCCCCTGTTCTTTGGAAACTAGCCTCATTGGCCCCCCAACAAGCTCTCTAGTCTGCTAGTGTACTTTAGCGGATATCCACCCATGACTTTGGTAACTGGAAATAGGGACTTACGACTATTAATCTCTTGACAACTATACTTCCTTTTTGTCGGACAACCGCACATACAATCCAGACTTGGCACTTGTCAATAATCTATGCGCTCCCCCCTGAAAGATCGAAGATACTATGTGAATACTATGAGAATAGAAGTATCGTCGGATTGCAGGGACGTCTGGATCTTCCGTCAAATTGACAAGACCTGGACAATCTAGAGCTTGAGCTGCAATACACCACACTACACAACGGCCCTCCAAAGTCGAATCATTGATCCGACAACTAATATGTCCACTCTAGACCGCGATGACTCTATTTCGCCTATGACGAGGAGTCCGAGGACTTCTTCTCTCACTCACACAAGCCTTAACTCGCCGTCCTCCTCATCTCAACCTCTGAGCGAGCCCCTGCCGGTCGCCCCTGTATCAGTTCATAGCCTACCACTTCCTGATCCCACGCCGACCCATTCTCCCACGGGACCCGATTCCGAGCAAGCAACAGATTATCTAAATGGAGGTCGACCGCATGATACTCAATCCCCCCTCAATGGCATCACATCTGCTCTCCTGAACCAGCCTGCAGTCGTACGATCTCCATCTCCCTTGAGGAATTCCGAGGTGCAGGTTCCGGAGAGGGATACTTCAGTCCAGGGAGAGCCAACCTCGCCTGGACGGCGTAGCGTGCAGTTTGCTCGCACTGATGTTCTCCTTGATCCCCCTCGGGAACATCTTAGACGCGGGTCGTGGGACGAAGAGGATACTAGGAGTAGATCTCGTGGGGAAAGATGGATTTCGAAACTGCGATCAACTCTGGGTAGCTCTGGAAATATCCAACCCCCCAAATCTCCTGGAAATTCCGAACAGGCACCATACTCAGCAAATGCTTCACCTGTTATGGGCAGACCCCACCGTGTTCCTCACACTCTGGATGAAGAAGAAGGGAGCGATGCAGACGTGGAGGCGAGCGCCGACGAAACCCACGATAGGGATGTACCTAAAAGCAAGAGGAAGAGGATGCGGCGCCGCTTGAAGCAATTGGAAATGTTCACTGCTCCGAACTCTCCCCGACCCCCTGATGAACTTGATTCTCCTAGACCAAGCCGTCTGAACACCATGGTTAGGCGGTCAACCATGCCTGAATCTGCTGAGCACCGAGGGGGCCTCTCCGAAGGAGAAGGCCGTGACCACCTAACTGGCCGGAGACCGGCTTGGACGCGTGGGAGCTCGTGGCTCGGTTCTCAACGGGCTGGAAATGCCACTGCTGACGATGCCGAGAGCCCACAACCACGTACTCCTGGCCATGGGCACCGACGTCGCATCTCCGAGATGTTCGGCGCAGGCGGGACTTCCGACGGTGGTGATTGGCTTACGACACCTAGACGACCATTCTTAGGTGCGGATCGAGCTGCGACCTTTGGCGTGCAGAGGTGGAAGCAGGTGAAGCACACGCTAAGGATGCTCGGCAAAAAGAGGACAGACCAATTCGACTTCTATAAGTCCGCCGAGCTCATGGCCGAATTACGCGCTGTAACACCAGCTGTAGTCATTCTTGCCAGTATGTTGCAGAGAGACGAACATGGAAATAAGCGCATCCCTGTTCTTTTAGAGCAACTGAATCTGCGGGTCATCGACAGCCGCCCAGAAGATAGCACGAGTGAGAGGCATACCATATTCACGATTGCTTTGGAATATGGCAGCGGTCCTAGCCGGATGACATGGACCGTCACTCGTAGCGTGAGAGAGATTTGGAATATCCATTGGAAATACAGATTGTCTCTGAAAAATGACATTACCCTTCAGAGTACGACAAGTCAACGGAACCGACCCAAACAGCCGCGATTTCCAAGAAAAGCGTTCCCCTATCTGCGGACTTATCAAAATCTTGAGGAGTCTGATGATGAAGATAAGCCACCTGGTACTAGAGCTGATGAGACAGTTGCCGAGGGCACTGCAGGCGAAGGGACCGCTGCTGAAGGTACGGCGAGTGACAACGATAGGCGGCCGAATCCTCACAGGAAGAGGTCACGCATCAACACATTCCTACCTCGCCGACAATCCTCAGGACTTGGAGACAATGGTGAGACAACGCTCGCTACCGTCCAGAACTCTGCTGCTTTGAAGAAGAAGTATATTGAAAGGCAGAGGAAAACCCTTGAGAAATATCTGCAGGAGATGGTCCACTGGCTCATGTTTCGTGCTGATAGCAATCGCCTATGCAAATTTCTAGAGCTATCTGCTCTCGGCGTGCGCCTGGCCGCTGAAGGTAGCTTCCATGGAAAGGAATGCTATTTGCATATACAATCCACCAAGGGCATTGATTTCAGACGAGTGCTCAATCCGCAGAAGGTCATAGCACGTCACAGTCGAAAATGGTTTCTGGTCCGCCAGAACTATATCACCGTCGTTGAATCGCCGGCTAGTATGAATATCTATGATGTTTATCTCGTAGATCCGCATTTCCGTGTCGTTTCCAAGAAGAATAAGCTAAAACGATTCGGCGCAAAATTAAAAGCCGAGAAAGAAAAAGTAGGGGAACACGACGATAACAATCTTACCGACGAGGAGTCACGCGGGAAACATCATACTCTAAAGCTATATACCGTGGATCGGAAGATCAAATTGTTTTCTCGAAATCAGACCGTGTTGCGTCAGTTTGAAGAATCCGTGATCGAGATGTTGAAGCAAACCCAGTGGCATGAGCGACACAGGTTTGACAGCTTCGCGCCAGTACGGAAGTCAGCTTTCGCTCAATGGCTTGTCGACGGCCGTGACTACATGTGGAATGTTTCCCGCGCTATAAGTATGGCGCAAGATGTCATTTACATTCATGATTGGTGGTTGAGTCCAGAGTTATACATGAGACGACCAGCATGCATCAGCCAGAAGTGGCGGCTGGATCGACTGCTGCAGAGGAAGGCCAGAGAAGGCGTCAAGGTATTTATTATCATCTACAGAAACGTGGAGCAAGCCATACCGATAGATTCGGAGTACACGAAGTTCTCACTTCTAAATCTACACGACAATATCCTGGTCCTAAGGTCGCCAAATCAGCTGAAAAAGAATCAATTCTTCTACGCCCACCACGAGAAAGTCTGTATTGTGGACCACGATGTGGCTTTTCTTGGTGGCATCGATCTCTGTTTCGGCCGTTGGGATAACCCGCAGCACCCAATTACAGACGATCGACCAACGGGTATGGAGCCAGACGGTGACAGACCACGAGATGCAGAGCATTGCCAACTTTTCCCTGGCAAGGATTACTCAAATCCCCGTGTCCTGGACTTCTTCAAGCTCAATGAACCTTACGAAGAGATGTACGACAGGAGTAAGGTCCCGAGGATGCCTTGGCACGATATTGGGATGCAAGTCGTTGGCCAGCCGGCGCGTGATCTTACCCGCCACTTTGTGCAGCGGTGGAATTACCTACGACGTGAACGGAAGCCCACCCGGCCAACTCCCTTCTTGCTACCTCCACCAGACGCTAATCCCATAGATCTCGAGGCACTTGGACTTTCTGGGACGTGCGAAGTCCAAATCCTGCGTTCGGCGGGTGATTGGTCCCTTGGCTACCCGAAAGACTTGAGGGAGCATAGTATTCAGTCGGCCTATGTGAAGCTTATTGAGGAGTCCGAGCACTTTGTCTACATGGAAAATCAATTCTTCATTACGAGCACTGAGACGATGAACACTAGGGTCGTCAATCGTATCGGCGATGCCCTCGTTGAGCGCATCATTAGGGCCAACGAGAACGGCGAGGAGTGGCGATGCTGCATTCTAATTCCCCTCATGCCTGGTTTCCAGAATACGGTCGATCAGGCCGAGGGAAGCAGTGTGCGTTTGATCATGCAGTTCCAGTACCGAAGTATCTGTAGGGGCCCGAACTCGATCTTCGGGCGCTTACAAGCTTTGAATATAGATCCGGAAGATTATATCTCATTCTTCAGCTTGAGGCAATGGGGTCGAATTGGTACTCACAATCAACTTGTGACAGAGCAACTATATATCCATGCCAAAACCATCATTGTAGACGACCGTGTCGCTTTGATAGGTTCGGCTAATATCAACGAACGCTCGATGTTGGGCAATCGAGACTCAGAAGTCGCTGCTATTGTTCGGGATACGGAGATGATGTGGTCGACGATGGCCGGCGAGACTTACAGAGTCGGTCGATTCGCCCACACTCTTCGTATGCGACTGATGAGGGAACACCTCGGATTAGATGTTGATGAAATAACAGAAGAAGAGAGGCAAGCGGAGCTTAACGCTGAAGCTAATTTCGAAGCCGAGATGGGACAAATCTATGGAGAAGACGATGAGGGCCTCGCTGCAAACGACTCGCTTCGCGCGGGACCGAGCACATTCCACCGTGCAACAAGTTTTAACCATGATGCTGCTGCGGAAGAAACTCCTAACTCAGCTCTCTCATCATCCTCGACCTCGTCTTCCGCTTCGTCAAGCTCTAGGGAAAGATCGCCAGAACGTGATCCACGGGTGCACGGAAATGAGAAACACGTTAGGGACGTCGAGGGCTATGGCCCGGATAACTGGAAAGCAGCACAAGCGAAGGGAATTGACCTCGGGAATGATTCTGCCGTCATTGTCGGACGCGAGGTCCTTCTTCACAGGCAGGCGCCGTCGCATCACAAGGTGAATGGGAAGTCAGCCCAACAGCATCCAGAGACCTCTTCCAAAGATTCCTCGCAGCGTGATCTCGGCAAAGGAAACGACGAACTCCCCCCAGCCCACCCGGATCCGTTATCTAAATCCCAACTTCCACATCATGTACAACTTCCCGCATTACCAGTACTAGACGACACGGATATTGGTGGTCCTCCTATGCGACTGGATAATTCTGGAAAACCTACAAACGAACCTCTAAATCCTCTAGTCGCAGACATCGTACCTGCTAGGGTTGACAAGGACTGTATGCGTGACCCGGTAAATCCCGCGTTCTGGGATGATATCTGGACAAGAGTCGCATCGAACAACACAAAATTATACCGACGTGTTTTCCGATGCATGCCCGACAGTGATGTATCCACATGGAAAGAATACAACGAATTCGAGGACTATGCACGTCGATTTAAGGAGAGCATGGTAGGTCCGAGAAGTGACGAGTCGGAAACCAACCATCAAACGGGTCATATTGGCGCAGTAGCAGCAGGCGTTGCAGCACCGGCGGCCGCGCAAGGGGCTCCTGGCATTTCCGAGAAGCTCCATGTAGACCAACACAACGAAAGTAACCCAAAGGTTGTGGTTTCCAATGGAAGCTCTGGTGCCTTGGATGAAAAAGCACCCATTTCTGAAGGCAGCCATGCTCCAGACAGGGAAGAACCTGATATCAGTGTAGAGACGGAAAAGGTTCGCACCAAGAATTCTCTTGAACAGACTTCACCAGTCCAATCAGCCGGAGATACCCCGTTCCCGTCTTACGATTCCCAAGTCGACACAGCGCACCTGGGTCCCCAGAGCGAGAAGCGGGATCGGAGGGCAACATTCTCGTCTGCCGAGAAATCGGCGCCAGAATCAGGAAGCACTGCTAATCCCTACAACCACAACTCGACGAGGCGTCGCCGGCGGAACACTACTAAGAGTAGCCGGCGTGGTCCCATCTTTCCATACGAGCTTCTCAGCCGCGAAGAGGCCGAGGAGCTATGCAATATGATACAGGGGACGCTAGTCCAATTCCCCTACGACTGGCTCGAGGCCGAAGAGAAGGATAATCATTGGCTATACCAGGCTGACCTGCTGGCGCCTAAGGAAATCTAGTACGTTATAACCGGTCTCCCTCACCCCTCACCCGTCTCTCTGGACCAACGTCAAAGAGAATTTCTGAGGCTAACAATCCAACAGCGACTAAGTCCCGTTCTATTCTACACCTCTAAAGGCTAATTACTATAATCCTAAGGATGCATAAAACGCAAAATAAATTGGAGGGCGGCTATAGGAGTCCCGTGTCTTTCGCTTGGCTATTTCATATGTAATCTAGCTATCCTGCATTCTATAGACTAGGCGGAGTTTGTTTTGCTACACATCATCACCACTACTAGGGTATACCTTAGGTTTATGAGTCTGTAGTACTAAGCAAGCAAGGGTGGGAAGACTGCGCTCCGGCTGAGGTTGAGATACCTAAGATACTACCCAGTGTATACTCATCCATCCCCTGAGGGACTTACCTAGGAAAGGTATACTAGGTACACATCGTATTCTATTCTATATAATGGTAATCCTACTCCCAAATGATCCATAATTATCAGGAGATTAGTTTTAAATATCTAGATACTTGAGCTTATGCAATAGCACTTGTTTAGACGAAACCATTATGTTTATTTCATTTATAATGTGAAGAGGTGTTGTTCCGCTTTATTATTTTCTTCCTCTATGCTTGTGTGTTTTGTATGCCGCCCGGTTCTCCCTCCTGGAGCTCCTTAAACTAAGTTAACTATGTCAAATCCGAAGTGTCTCTATCCCGCACCCAACGAGTAGCACTAGATATATTAAATTATTCAATAATACTTGGGACAGAACCCCACTGAATTCCAGAAACCACCCAAAGTTATGAACAAAAGGAAAATAAATAGAGATCAAGAGCCAACGAGTAGACTGGCTGTTTCCTGGGGTATCATATCCGTATTCTCCAACCTATGCTTTGCCATCTATGAACAGGTTTCCCAAAAGTAAGCGCTTATTATTTATTATAATGCTGCGTCTTAACCCCTCGCATGTTCACACGAGACTGCCGTATTCGCCTGAATTGGATGTCTCTGCTCGGTAGTTTTTAGGTTCGGGGATCCCGAAGTCGACGTATTGTACAAATAGAAAGAAAATTAACATATTCCTGGTGACTTTGATGCGACCATCATGCACCCGAGTCAAGGGCCAAGAGTAACTTGGATAGGTAACTGTCCAATATTTGTGTCGGATTCGCCCAGGCCCTCTCTTAACGCGTCGCGATCCACATTGTCGGGTTGGATCTTGGGAGGCGGTGCTCTCTTTTGCGCCGCGGCTACATACTCTGAGAATCCAGGTATCGCACCTGGTTGATTGATTCCCGGGGAGCGACCAAATAACTTCTGGCTATTCTTCTCTCTGACGGTCTTTGTGGATGTAGTGCTGCTTGCGCTAGAACCAGCTCCCCCGTTTCCGCCTCCGCCACCCCACGGTCGCCAACCAACCCATTTGCCAAGTTTTGAAGGTGCGAGACCTCGCATGGATGAGTCCGAAGTAGATTGGAAGCTTCCTACTGGCGAGGATCCATAACTCTCTCGGAGCAGTACACTGCTTCGCTTCGCGTTATCGCGTGATAACATAGGCCGTGCTGTGACAGTACTACTACCCGTCACAGAGCTAGCAGAGCCTATCTGGGTAATAGTGAGCTGACTAGGGCGGGACTTCAGCGTATGGATGTCAAGACCGCCAGAGAGCGATATTATGGATTCATGTGACAATGCCCTCCGTAATCTAACCGGGGGCATCTGATGGCTGTCGCTATTATTGGTGATCGTATCGTGATCTCTAGACGCTACTTCGTCTATAGTAGATTCATCGGTAGCCGAAGTCAGATCTGGAGGGCTGTCACCGTCGTCTGATTCTTCAATAATCGGTTGAGTATGTGTTAGAGTAGGCTGCATGAGGACCGAGTTTAGTTGAAAACTTCGTGAAGAAATGTTCGAGAGTTGCTTTTGGTGAGAGGCGTGCCATGTAGGCGACATTGGATCAATGCTGGTGGTCGGCGAAACAGGGAATGAGTCAACAGTATTATCGAATATAGAGTTCCGGAAATTTGATATAGGTGAACTCGGAACTGATGAAGGTGTAAAATCAGACGGTCGATCCGAGTGTGTGGACCAACAATTAGATAGCAGGGAGTCCCTGTGTATATGCGATCCGAGATGGGCTCGTACCAAACCGTTGGGAGGAGTACTTGGTACTGAACTTCCAGGAGGGGTAAATATCCCTGGTGTCAGTGATTGTCGTTTCTTCCGCGGTTTCTTCGCTTCTTGCTTCGATTTCGGCAAATGGTAATGGTGGTGGATATGAAGCTCCTTAGGTGTTTTGGGAACCTTCTCTTCAGGTGACCATGTCTCAGACTCGAGTTCTGCCCTCAATGTTAACGGGGCGTTACTCTGCCTGTCTCCTAGTGGTTGGTGGTACATGAGTTGGTTTTGCAGCGCCTGAATTTCGTCGTTGGAGTTCATGAGCATCTCCCGCAATTCGGCGATTCCACACTGGAGATTAGCATTATCTTGGAGCAAATCGCGGACAAAATGGGAGACCGCGCTGCTTCCCCCATCGGGGCCACGATCTAGGGATTTAGCAGCAGCAGCTCCCTTCAGTCTTCCAGCAGCGGTGTTCAACTCTTTTTCCATCTCACGCTGTCTTTCTATACGACTCATCATCTCGATGTGGTGTTCTCTCTCTTCTTTGGCCTCCCTCTCCATTCTTTCAAGTTGTTCCTGCAAGTCATTGATACCTCGCTCAGCTCGCTTCCACCTTGATACTGCAGATCGGGCTTCTTCCCGAGACAAGGATAAATGGCTTTGCAACTCGGCTTGCTCCTGCTCCAAGGCCGCGAGTTGACGTTCCAGTGCGGCGGCCCGCGCCGTCTCTCCCTCCAGCCTGCGAACTGTCTGCTGCGATGAGAGCAAGGTGGCCTCAAGAGATGTAATACGACCTTCGGAATCGATGACGGTTGCGTTGAGGGCCTCCAGTTGGTCTAGAAGATTCCTATTTTCCTCAATCGTCCTCGCATTCGCAGCCTCAAGCTCCTTATTCTCGACCTCTAGTTGCTCTATCCGTGCCGTGAGCTCGGTCCGATCCCGCTCTGCATCAGCCATATACGCTTCGTGGCGTGCAAGTAGGGCCTGCAACGCGAATGTTAGAGACTTAGAGGCACCCATGGCTATACTGGAAGATATATCAGGTAGGTAGTTAGGAATGTAGATTGTGAGTAAATAGCAAGGGAAACAGCACAACGTTGCGGACACATTCCTAGAAATCTGGGGTGATTCACGATAAGGCTTAGAATGGGGAGGATAGCGAATAAGCTAGGAAGGTAGTAGATTATAAGGGAGTTAGGGGGAGCTTGGGATAGGCATGACTCTCACTCGAGAAGCCATTGGAGCTCTTGTGGCTCGAACCTAGACATAGCTTATGACCACGTA
This sequence comes from Hypoxylon sp. EC38, assembly GCA_002120335.1. Lineage (NCBI taxonomy): Eukaryota > Fungi > Ascomycota > Sordariomycetes > Xylariales > Hypoxylaceae > Hypoxylon > Hypoxylon sp. EC38. The sequence continues at coordinate 2,658,800 of KZ111235.1, read as the reverse complement.
AGATAACATACCTGACCCATTCGAGCAGCCGTGTGGACATCCTTCTCGACGCTAGCAAGGACGGAGCAGTTATGTCTTAGAAAGACGCACTCCACGGAACCACAACAACATTTCATAGGCCCTGGTTCAAGGCATGTCGCGGAAAGATCGTCGTTGGCGCGGTCGGCGGCAACAACCGCCGCGGGATGATGGGGGTCAGCCATGGCGACAATGAATAGTCGCCTCGTTGCGCGTGCTCGGCAGGGAGATCACCATGCTGTAATAATGGAGATTGTCGAGAAAGTTAAGGGGAGCAGAGAGGTTCGAATGCGCTGATTTATCCGATCAAATGGAAGCAATGGGCGAGTTAGGTGGAGCGACTTTAGCGAGATACGCCTTTCGGCGCGTCCTTCTGAGAAGGCAAAGAAGGTTTAAGACCTTCTAATGTGATGTCTCTCATGTATGTACAGTCTCTGTCTACTAGGAAAAGTAGACAAGGAAAAAAGCAAATGATAGGAGGGAAAAAAAGGGGGAATGAAAATTAAAGTCGAGTCTAGGTTGGTGAAAATGATTCTGATTCTCGCGTCGCTGTCGGTCAAAGTGGGGGAGAGATGATTAGATCATGTGGGGAGGATTCAGTTTATTAGTTGCCCTTTTAAGGTTCATATTAGGTATTCCGTTGTGTCCGTAGTGGCATCCGTGGTACCTGACATTATCTTTATCCTTGCCTATCACATGACAATGATCTTTGTAGACAAATTATTGTCCATTCATCTTTGCCGTCCCGCCGTCTAAGACATCTTGTCATGAAAGGGGGTCAGAGGGTGTAAAGGTAGGTAAAGGACGTTATACTTATACCTACCGTAGGTACCTGACAAACTATATCAAATACGACTATCGATTGAAGAAAGAGGTTGGGGATCTGTCACAGGGGGGATAAATCACCTTGTTACCGTGTTTAGCTAACATGTATGCAGCTCATCTTGGCTGTCTTCTGATAGGTGGGGGGGATTTCGCGGGACTTGACCAGGATGTTGACCAGGATGTTGACCAGGATGTTGACCAGGATGTTGACCAGGATGTTGGGCAGAATGTGCGATGACGCACTATAACCCAATCAATACCTCATCCATACAATCAAACTGTGACATACAGAACCACGGCACAGGACATCGCTGCCTGTCGTGTACCGCGTATGAATTAAGGGTCCACGGCGGTGTATATCAGTGAAAAATCAGGGGGTTGACGTATTATCCGTAATTGGGAAAGGAGAAATAGTCACGATTTCCATTTCGCGCTTGTTCGCTTACATAAAACTGGCCTGGTGACTGGCCGCAGATCGGTCCCTCAATCCCTGAATCTCTTGAATCGAGACAGGAACTTCAGCTGTCTTGTACCTGACATTAGCCCAGGCACACGACATCCATCTGGCAATATGGATACAAATTCCATGACCGCCTCCCTATGCTGGCAGCGAAACGCTCAGGATGTCCAACCCGCCTTTAAGTTCGGTCTTGGACGGCATAGCCCCCAACTTCATAAGCTCCGCTGATTGAACCATGGCTGGATCTACTCCCATACTAGCCATCGCTACCACAGTCTCGCCCTTGCAATAATAGGCCACAAACTTGCCCTCGCCCGGATTGCCTTGCAATACAAGCTCATCCCATCCGTGCATCGAATTACCGCAATATCGGAGCTGGCCCGTTAGGGCAGACCAAAATATCGGAGTGAAGAATTCCGACTTCAACGAAGGGTTGACGATATGGTGCGCCACCACTCGCCCCTGATTCTGCGCCACGTTCCAGTGCTCGATTCGCGTGTAGTTACCCTGGCCGCCCGGGCCGTGGTAAGGATACGAGGCGATATCTCCGATCGCGTAGACGTCCTTCAAGCCCACTACCGAGAAGTTCTCATCTGTCTTCAGCGACCCGTCGTCCTCCAGTCGTACAACCTTATTCTCCTTAAGATATCCCGTCGATGGGGCCACACCGACCCCCAACACGACAAGATCGGCTTCGAGTTTTGTGCCATCCTTGAGATACACCGAGCCTACCTTGGATGGATTTGAGCCAGATGGCTCAGCTTTGTCCACACCTGCTGACATGTAGAACTTGACACCTTTTCCTTCTAACAACTTTTGCAGGCCGGCTCCCACTTCTTTGCCTAGCACCCTCTCTAGCGGCACGGTCTCCTGACCGATTATGGTGACATCGTTATCGGCGGCTGTTGCATTAGCCACCTCCATGCCGATGAAACTACTACCAACAATGACAATCTTTTTCCCTTTACTACCAATAGCATCAACGATCTTCTTTGTATCGTGAACCGTCCTCAACGGGAAGATGTTCTCGAGGACCTTGAAGCCCTGTACGGGAAGGCTCCGCGGAGAGCCACCAGTAGCGAGGATCAGCTTGGAGTATACGTATCTCTCCTTGCTCTTCGTAATAACTGCTTTGTTCGTCAGGTCGACGTCGACTACTTCGTCGTGCACTATTTCGACCGAGCCAGACTTGAACCACTCCTCGTCTCTCCACTGGATTTTAGTATGATCGGTAATTAAGGCCTTCGACAGCTTGGTGCGATCGATGGGTAGGTAACCCTCATCAGTGATCATGGTAATCGGTCCAGCGAATCCCTTCTCTCTCAAGCCTTCAATAGCACCAATTGCTCCACTGCCTCCGCCAACTACGACAACCTTGTCGGCTAGAGCTCCGCCGCTTACACCGCACTTGAAATTGGGCTTTCGTCTCGCGGCTTTGATTGTGGCCTCCTCGCCTTCGATATAGATACCGTCATCCTTCTGGACGATCTTATATACCGGCAGGGCGTCTAAAGCAGGTGCATTCTCGATGTCGCCGGTCTGGCCGTTAAAACATGCTATATCGATAGAAAATGGCTGACGTCAGTTCTACAGTTCCGTGCTTACGAGAAAGGTGAGGGAAGTAGACGAAAATAAGTTACAAGAAGCGGTGGACTAACCTCCATGCCAGGGGCAGGTCAATCGTCCGCCCTTGGTTAAAACGCCCTTCACAAGAGGAGCTCCGTAATGTGTACACTTAGGCCCCGTGGCCGAAATCTTTCCGCCAGCATTAAGGAGAAGGACTTTGCCGCCTTCGATGCCCTCGACTTCGGCTTCTTGCTTGTCACCAGGCTGCAGCGACAATGAGGTGACATCTTTCAGCTTGAATAAAGGCATGGTTCTGGCTGCGGAGGCAGATATTGGCCTGACGGGCGACTTTATTTGAGATCTAAACTTAAACTGCGACCCAGATTTGGGGAAGATACGAGCTACGGAAGGTCGCAACAAGATTAATCTTGCGGAATTCATGAAACAAGGTAAGATGATAGAGAGGGGTCACACAGGCGAAGGCTTAAAAGAGTGGGAAAGAATAAAGAGGGAATATGGTATTACCAATTATCTGTCAGGCCGAAATGACGAGGGGAAGATTACGAACCAACTAAGCACGCAATAGGAAAGCACTGGGAGGTATGTATGATATGCTACATAGGTATGGGAAAGTATGGTATGGTATGCATGCAGCGACATATGAGCTGGTGAGGGGTCAAGATCCGAAGCATGGTTCGAGATGAATCGATGAATCAATGGTTCAAATTCTCTACTTAATGCTTATATCCATTCTCTAACCACTCGCGGGTGTTCGTCAGAGTACCCTGTAGGTACTCTACCATATATTGGCCGTCGTAATAGAGCGGGAAGAGTGGGAAGAGTGGGAAGAGTGTGTAATCCAAAGCTTCTAAATGGCCGGAGCTATCCTTGTTCAGAGGGGCATGACATCACCTATTCGGTATGGCTTCATGGGCCCCCATATTATTGAGAACAGCTTGAGCCAATCACCTAGCCTGGGAATTCTATTACCTTCAATGTTTCCGTCCATGTACGGTACTCGGGTGCGCTTACAAAGATGATTAAGTTCGGATCCTCCCATCCATTACGTATATGTACATAGGTATTATATGTAGCTAATATTCATTTCATCACCTTTTATCCAGCTTCATGTTTCAATTGGTTAGTTACTACATGTACTGTATGTACCTGTCAACCACGATAAGTACTTGTACTGTGTAGGTATATGTACTTTTGAGATATTATTTGGGGACTTCACTTCTTCTCACCTGTATTAATAACCCTTGATAGTTATTCAACATTTCGATCGGTCGCGATGAGCGAAGCCAGAAATCCCGCCCCTTTCTTCTTAGGGAAATTCCTGCATAAACGATGGTAGTGAAATCTCGTCGTTGAAATCAAACCCGGCAAGGTCTATGACCGAAGTGTCAAGAGTTGATATCTGCGGCCATGTAGGCTCGGGTGCCTAGTGATTAACCTATTCAGCTGAGCTCTCACACCCATATCTCTACACCATTATCACTAACCAAATTCTGGCTCAAGCCGTCAGGAAATACTCCCAATTGTGATGGAGAATATAAGGAAGAAAAGGCCTGTGCAGCAGATAACGTATGATCGTATGTCTTAGCAACGGTTTTGGCCTGCACCATAGCACTGTCGGCCGCTTTCTCCAATGCCACAAGTATTATACGGAGCTTCTTGAAAGAATCCGATTTAGTATGCTCAAGCAACATCTCCATGCGGTCCATGTTGTTCAGGATAAGTAGCCGATCATCCACCGCCAGCTCATGCGAAGGCGAATGAACTATGTTAGCTAGCAAGACAATGAAGGCGGAAAAGTAGGCACAGCCGCTTAACCTGAAGAAATCGTATTCAGCAAGATACAGGAAACAGCCTGGCAATCCACTTACCATAAGTTGCACCCATTACAGCTTCTGTTGTTCAGTATTTGTAGACATCCGCGACTAGCAATCACGCAGTCATTCCATAAATGCGGTAATAAGCCTTGCTCGTGCTTCATGCAGACGTGTGCCTGAAAATCAAAGGTTTCAAGTGTCACAGAAGTGAAGCTACTGATAGCTTTTGCCCACGGTGACTCGAGCGAGTAGAGACCATTAACCGTAGTACAACACATTAGGTAAGTATGGTATAGAAGAATCATATGGGTAAGCGGTGCTTTGTCCAGCGTATCCGTTATGTTCTCGAGGCGTAGCGGTGTCGGTATCGTTTGCAACCACCGGTCGAGGAGTTGAGCTAGATGTATAACCCTCTCTTGGCGAGCCTCCATGGATTGCCTTGTTGACCGGTTACTGAGCAGGTAGTCATAGACCTTGCCTTCCAGGTAGGCGAGTTGGACCCTAGCACGGAAGTAGTTGAATTGTGTGCGTCCATCAATGCTTTGCAGATAATTTCCATCGTCTCCTGACTCCGTCCCTGGAAGATCCAAGTCAACGTCCGCTTCGTTTTGAATGGAGGGGATCTTGGAGCGGAGGCTGACATCCTGTTTGAAGTCAGATTTCAAAATGAAAACTGCGAAAGCGTATGAAGCTCACCTTGTCGAAACAGTAGCAAAGCCAGAATATATTACTTCTGTGACGGGCCACTTCTGGTGGGAAGTTAGACAAGGACTTTTTCATGTGAAGCTGTAGTCTATGAGCCAGTCGGACAGCTGTGCCTATCAATACAGACGCTGGCTTTTGGTCGGTGTTTGTCTGGAAGAGTACTATACCACCTTAGGTTAGCAATTTTTGCTTGTGCAAGATTTGCAAGAGGTTAAGGGTTGATTTCAAGCCGTGAGCCTTGCTCCCTGGACGAATGACGACTTAAAAGTCATATTGTAGTAGTTGGTGCTCAAACACAATCATCAGATCAGCTCGAAATATACTTACTAACTAGACCCAGGAGAACCTGGATCCCGAGAGTGTCCTCCTCACGGGTGACAAGTTCATCAAGCTCTTTTTGAGCGTTATCGATGCATTTCTTGACTTTGCCATCGTCGAACCTGACGACGATGTCATCTGTCTCAACGGCACGGATCCGATAACCGATAGCGAGAACTATATTGATGGCAGCCCAAACAGGTCTTGACTTCTTACTGTGATCCTGTTCGGAATAGAAGTTGTACAGCATTTGCATAAATTGATGTTGGTAAAAGAGCGGCAAGGCAGGGTTGAAGTCACGAAAGTAGTCATCAACAACTGGTAATATCTCGGTCAGTGGCGGTATATGTTCCTCGAAGCTCATTGAAGAAGCCGCGCTGTACGACTCTAAGGGGCGCTGAGCCGATGGAACGGTAGATCCGCTAATTAGGAGTTCGCCTACTGGCGTAGCTAAGCTACGATCGCCGAGTCTATCTAACTTGGCCTCGATTCGCGCGAGGCGGGCTTCCAAACTGCCACCATCCGTAGCGGAGTTCATTGGGTTTGTTTCCTTTGGAGGAGCTGGACCTGCCCTCCTTCGAAGGACTGTTGTGCTACATGGCACTTTATACAGCAGGCAATTTGAGCATGCTGGTTTCAGCATGTCGCATTTAATTTTTTTCTTGAAGCAAGTATCACCTTATACATATATCAATAGGTATTAACAACGCGAAGAGATAGAAGACTACATGCACATGGAGACTTACATGCTTTACGGCGGGAACTAGTCTCCATTCTCGTAAATAAATTTATATAATGCAATAGGCAAAATGAGGAGTAAGGTATTGACCTGAATTAACATAATTTCCCAAAGGACGCACTCAGGAGAGATATGGAAGAATAGGGACGCAGTAGAGTACATGTAGTCTAGGTATGCGGGTTGGATTACACACGACTCTTTGGGTTGCTGACAAATGTAAATTTCCACCCGAGTTATGCAACTAAAGGCATTAAAGCATGCAAGTATACATGTATATTTACATCTTATCAGAAACTTTAACTTTAGGGACTAAATCAAGGTTTCTGGTTGGCCCACTTAAAAGGCTCAAATCCACCACCTTATCACATGACTAATCACTAAAAAATAGTTATAATAATAATACCTTAAGCATTATTACTATTTAAAAGCTAATAAATATTAATATAAATATATATAATTAAAATAAACTTTATATTATATTTAAATATAATAATAAATTTAAATATAAATATATTTAAATAAAAAATCATTATTAATTAATATAAAAAAATAAAAATAAAGTTAAATATAAATTTAACTATTATTAATAAAAGTTTAATAATAATTTAATAATGATTTAATGGTAATTTAATAGTAATTTAATAATAGTTTAAATTAATATAATAGCTTATATATAATAAAAATTTAATTTTTAATAATAATAATATTATTAATAATATTAAAAATATTAAAATTAAGCTATTATTATTATATTTAATATATATTTTAATTAATATTTTTATTAAAGGCTTTATTTATTTAATAACCTTTATTTAAAAGTTATTTTTTTAATTAAAATAATAATTATAGCCTTTAATAAATTAGTGATTTATGTTAAAAATATATTTAATTTTTATTAATTAATTATTAAGCTTTATTTAAAATATTAAATATAATAAATTTATATTTAAAATTTGGTTATTTTTATAATATTAATATTATTATTAAGTTATTATTAAATAGTAATTAGTAATATAAGAAATTTGTTAATATATTATAAATCTTATATTTAATTAAAATATAATGGGATAAGTGTTATTTAGTAAAATAAATATTAAACTAAAATAAAATTAATACTAACTATTTATTTAAAATAATAAGATTATATTAATATTAAAAAAGGCTTATTTAATATAATAATTATAATAAATGTTAATATATAAGTATATTAATTTAACTTATGTTTAATTATTATTAAATATAATAGTATTTTTAAATTAATATATAGTAATTTTTAAATATAATGGTAAGGTATAAGTTTTTATTATTTAATTAATGTTAAATAATAACTAATATTTACCATATAACTATATAATAAAAAATACCCTTAGGTTAGGTATTATATATAAAATTATTTTTTAAAATAATGTTAATGTAAGTTTATAATAGGCCTAATATTTTTAAGCTAATATATTTAGTTTTAATAACATTAATAAAACTTTTATATTAAAACTAGTATATATAAATCTATTTAAGTTAAATATATTTTAAATATTATAATAATTATATTATAATTAAATCCTTATAACTAATAATAATATTAACAATTAAAAACGCTATAAAAGACTTATATATTTTTATACTTATTTTACATTAAATATAAGTTAAACTAACATTATAACACCTTTTATAAATTTATTTTAATAAGAAAATGGTAAAATATAACATTTATTTATAAACTTAAATAAAATAATATCTAATAATATATTTTATTATTAAATTATATTAATTATAAATTATAATATTTATTTCTTTTTAAAATTAATCTTATTATAAATTAATTAAAGGTTATTATATAAGTATAATATTTGTTAAGTATATATTAAGTTAAGATTAATTCTTTTATAAATATAAAAATCTCAAATTTATAGTTATATAAGGCTTATCTTTTTATTACAAAATATATTAAATTATTATATTATATACATTTAATTTTATTAACTTTTTAAAGGTGTTAAAAACTTTAAAATTATTATAAAACAATAATTATGGCATATAGCTTAAGCAATTATTTAGAATAGTAAATCTAATAATAATAATATATTAAAGGATAATATAAATTTATAAAAATTAAAATTAAAGTTAAATCCTTATTATTTAATATATAAATTATGGATTATACTCCTTTTAATAACGCATTAATTAATATTAAATATTAATTCTATAAAGCCTTAACTAATATTAAACTTAAGCTTATTTATTATTGTTAATATATCTTATTTCTCTAATCCTTTAATAATTATATATATTAAAAGAATTGTTAACCTTTACGATATTTAAATACCTTTATTTAAACTATTTATTAAGCCTTAGCTTTTAACTAAGATAAACTTTCTTAATGTATTTTATTTTAACTTAACCTTTATTAAGTTAAAGTTAAACACCAAAGAATTTATATTATACTTTAAAAAGTTATTATTATTAATATTTATTTTAAATATATTAGTTGATTTTTTTGTTAAAATATTAACTAAATCTTATGTTAATCTTATTAATAAATAAGTTAAAGCTATAGTTAAAAAATTTATTAAAATATATAATAAAATCTTTAAAGGAAAAGCTAATTATAAAGTTATTAATAAGAAATATAAAGATAAAATTAATTAAAAAATAATTAGCAAGGTTTTTAAAGGTTATAGCAATTTAAATAAAAATAAGATTAATTAAGGAATTAATAAAAACTTTAATAATAATAGTAATTTTAAAACCACTAATATAAATAATAAAATTAAGGAATTATTAAAGAATATTAAATCTAATAATAATTTTAATCCTTTAATTATTACTTAACTTTCTTTTAACTTAAGTAATTTTAAAAATATTTTATACCCTTTTTTAATTTTCATTTCATATAAAACTTATTAATAAGCATAAAGTAAAGGGAGCTAAAGCAATATAAAGTAACCAGTTTTTTAAAAAAAAAAGTTACTATTATAATTAAAACAAAAATATAACTTAAGAGGAAGGAATATTTAATAATCTTATAAATTAAAAAGGAATGAATATATTATTTTTTTTTCCCTTAATATTAAATAATTATTAAAACTAAAGTAAATATATATTAATACCAGTTATATTAATTTATTTTAATCTTTTAATAAGGTTAAAAAGTTAGTAAATTATTAAAAATATGTAATATCTTAATATTAGTTTAATAATAGCTTAATATATAATAAAAATTTACTTATTTAAATCTTTATTTATATTTTTAAGTTTAGTTTTTAATTATTAAAGCTTTTATTTAAGTTAATTTTATTCTTTCCTTTTTTTTATTATTAATAATTTATTTTATTTAACCTATAAAGCTTACATATAGCCCTATTATATAATAATATTATTATTTTTAAGTAATATAGTTTAAATCTTTTTTTTAAAATAAAAAGGTAATTATTAAATTTATTAAAAATAAGCTAAAGTAAAAATGGTATAAAAGTAAAAATAAGCTTAAGTTAAACCTTTATTAAGTTATTATTAAAAGAGGTACATTAAAGGGATAGGATAGGGTTATTAAGAAAGCTTTTTAAAGGTTAATTATTACCTTTTAATAATATTATTAAAGCCTTAGTTAAACCTAAGACTTTAATATTATATAAATTCTTAAGATTATAATAAAAGTTTGGATTTTTTTATTAATAATTAACTTAGGCTTTTTATAAATACTTTATCCTTATAAGTTACCTTATAATGGCTATTTAATTAAAATTATTTCCCTATATTTAAGGTATGTTAATTATTAATTTAATCTTATATTTTTCTAATTTATTTTTAATATATACTTTTAATATATATTAAGTTAATGTTAGCCTTATGCTTAGCCGTTGTTTAGTGTAAGTTAAAAGAACTTATAATTTTTAGTGCGTATTATTTACTTATTATTAAAATTAGATTTTTAAATGTAATTAAGGCTAATATTATTTAAGATGCTTTCTTTCCTTTAAATTAAATTATAAGCTTAGGATATTTAACCGTTAGTTTAAAGGGTATTAATATTATTATTTAATTGTTATTAAGTAATAGTTTAGTATTAACCTTATAAGTTATTATAAAAGGTAGTTTTTTGTTAATTATTTCCTAAAAATGATTTATTTTATTAGTAAAAAGGTGTTTTATATACTTTAATATAAAGTTATATTTTATATAAATTAAATAGATTAGGAGGATATGTTTTAAATATTTATCCCATTATTATCTTTTATATATTAAATTAAGGTAGTTATTAAGTATTATTATTATTAATGTTATTTAAATAGTGGTTAATTTAAAAGTAATACTTATCCCTAGCTTACTTCTTATTTAAGTTTATTATAATAATATAAATATTTAATTTATTATATATATGCCATTAATATACTAATTATTAACTTATTATATATAAAATATTAAAAACTAATTAAAATATTTTAAAAAACCTTTATTTAAATGTTAGGATTTATAAAAGAGTAAATATATATTATAACCTTTATAAAATAAATTAATAAAGGTTTAATAAAGATTTAATAGTTATTTAATATAGGTTTAATAATGGCTTAATAATCCTTATATTCCTAAGAAATTTTAAATATATTAACTATAATTTAATATTTATTTTTTTATTTTATTATTTTTTAACCTTTTAATCTATTTATTTATGATAATAAGGGATTATTTTTGGCTATGGCTAAATGTTAATTTAATATTAGCTTTAATTTTATTAGATTATTATTTTCATTAAAGTTTTATCCTTAATTCTTTTTATATAAATTGTAAATAATTAACTTTTCTTTTTTATTTTATGCCTTTATATTAGTTTTTTAATTTTTAAATTTATATAGTTATTAATATAAATTATTCCTTAAATTATACCTATATAATTAATTTTATTAAGTCTTTATTAAGTATTTGTTAAGCCTTTATTAAGCCTTTGTTAAATTAAAGTTAAGCCTTATAAGTAATAAAAAATTAATATACCTTTATATTTCCTCCTTTTATTTATTAATTTCTACCCTACATTTATAAGGTTTATAAGGCCAAATAATTAAAGTAAGGCTATTTAAAGCTTAAATAAAAAAAGCATATATTAATGATAATAATTATATAAAAAGTTAAAGGAATATATATATTAAAATAGATATAATTATTAAGTTAATTAAAGGAATATATTAAACATAAATAAACCTATTTATAAGAATTAACCATATATAAAAACCTTATTAATTTCTTAGGCTTATTATTTCTAATAGATATTATTTTATTATATATTAAAAAGAAGTTTTATAATATATATATACCATTATATTATATTAATTATATAAATAGCACTTAGAAAAAGTAATAATTTATTTATTTTTATAATCTTTTATTTATTATTACCTTTCTTTAATTAATAATTATTTAAAATGTTATTTAATTAATTAATTAATATTTATAAATATATTAATAAGTAAATCTTTAAATAAGATTTTATTAATAAAGTTTTTAAGGATTAATATTATTAATAAATGATATAATTCCAAAGGAATTTTACTATTTATTATTTTTAATAAGGTTAAAGTAAAGTTCTTATTAGTAGTAACAGTGTTTAATTTATATATATTATTATTAATATTTTTATAATAAATAAATAAATATTTATTTAATATTAAAATATAAAAATATAAATAATTAGGACTTATATTTTTTTTAAATACATTTATATATTTTAAATATAATCTTTAAGTTGTTAAATAATACCTTAAAAACCTTAAATAATACTTTAAAAACCTTGAATAATGCCATTAAAAGTTTTAATACTAATAGTAAGTTTATTAATCCACTTATTTATAATGTTTATTTACTCATTTATAACATTAATTTGTTCATTTAAGGTATTATTATTCTATTACAATTATTAATTAAGGATATTAATTTACCCATTTAAGGTATTATTATTTTATTATAATTATTAATTAAAGGCATTAAAATAATTTAATATTAGTTATATATTAATTATGTTTAACAAATTTTTAAAAGAATATATTTAATTATTTAAGCTAATAAAATTATTAACTATAATAAAAAAATTAAGATAAATATTTTAAATAACCATGTTTTAACAAATAAAGTGAAATATAAAAGTTTAATAAATAAAAATATAATTTAAAATTAAGAAAAAAAAAGGTAAAGATTTAAGAAAAAAAAATTAAAGAAAATAAGTGAAATAGGTAGGTTTTTTAAGATATTTCTTTAGTTTTAAAATCATAATAATAAATAAAATAAATAAATTAAATAACTTATAAAACGTAATATTATATAAGTTTATTATAAATTACCTATATATAGGTTTTAATATTATATAAATAATAATATAAAAGTTACTTTTAAAGTTTTATTTTAATAATATTAGAATTTAATAATACCTTATATTATTAGATTTAAAAAATAATAGATAATTACCATTCACCTTAAGTTATTTTTAAAAAAGAATTACTATTTTAATAATAGTATATTTTAATAATACTTTATATTATTAAACTTAAAAAGTGGTAGGTAATTACCATTAATTACATAATATTTTAAATCCTTTTTAAAAAGTTATATAAGATTATAAATAACTTAAGTAATATAAGATTTATTTAATTAGAACTTATATTTTTTAAAAAAGCTAATTAAGATAATTTTATTAATATAAATTTTATCCCGGTATACTTTTTTTTAAGCGTTCGAACTAGTTAAAAAGCTAAGTAGCAGTTAAAAAGCCTTATATTACGTGACATTTTTTAACTTAACTACCTTATTATACTTATATACGTATATACGTATATATAAACTAAATTAAATTAATTAAATTAAACTTATTACGATAGCTATGTTAAGTAATTAAAGTATATATAATATAAGGCTTTTAGTTAATATTTACTTTTTTAGCTAATTTAAACATTTAAAAAAAGGTACATTAAAATAAAATTTATATTAATAAAACCATTTTAATTAGCCTTTTTAAATAATTTAAATCTTAGTTATATACACCTAATATTATTAAAATTATTTATATATTTTTATAATAAGCTAAAACTTATATATAATTAATAATATTAACTTATCACTTTTTAAATTTAATAAAATAAGGTATTATTAAAATTTAATATTATTAAAATAATAAAACTTTTTAAAAAAGTTATATATAACTATAAATAATTTTAAAAATATATAACATATTTAATTGAAATTTATATTATTTAGAAAAATTAATTAAAGCAATTTTAATAATATAAGTTTTATTTAAATGTATTTATTTTAGAATATAAAAGTTAAATAAAGGTTAAATAATAACTAAAGCCTTATATTATATGGCGTTTTTTAACCATATTACCTTATTATATTAATTACTTTAAAGTTAGCTTTAAGCTTTTTAATTACCACTTACTTTCTTAATTAATTTCAATGCTTAAAAAAAAATACATTTGAATAAAATATATATTAGTAAAATCGCTTTAATTAGCTCTTCTAAAAGATATAAAATTTAAATATTTATATAACATAGGTTTAAAGTTATTTATAAATGGGTATAACTTCTTAAGAAAGTTATAAAATTAATGGCAATAACTTATCACTTTTTAAATTTAATAATATAAGCTATTATTACTAATAAAACTTTTAATAAAAGTGATAATAAGGTTAATAATAGCTTTAAAAATTATAGAAATATTAATAAAATAAGTCCTTATAATTTGAAATTATAAGCTTATTATTAGCTATTTAAACAAAATAAATCATACAATTTAAAGCTAAACATATAATTAAATTAATATATTTTATCCTATTTAAAATTATAAACCTAATAATTAAAATTAATTAAATATTAATTAACTTAATTACTTTAATTAATTTAACCTTAATCTTTTTAACCCTAATAAACATTTTAATTAAATATTTAATACATATTAACGCAATTATAATTCATTAATAACCTTTTTTATTTAATAAAAATATGGCTTATAATAGGTAATTGTAACTATTATAAAAGATAATTTATTCTTATAATTAATTTGATATTAATATTCATTTATTATATTTTTATTATAAAGATTTTTATAAAATAGTTTTAAAAAATCTTTTGCTTTAATTATTTTAAGTTTATTAATAATTTCATTAGTGATTAAGTTTTTAAAAGGTATAAAGTAGGAATTATATAAAATGATTTAATTATTAAGGCATGTAACTATATTATAATTATTATAATAAGTTAATGATTAATATATTATTATAAAAGTAATTAATGGTTAATATATATTCTTATAAAAAAAATATAAAAACTTATATAGCTTTAGCTTAATTTTTTATAACTTTAAAATGGTTAATAATCTTACCTAATTTTATATTTATATTATTTAAAGCAAATATGATATTTTAAATTACTTAAAGTCTTTTAAAAATTTAATTATTACTTTAAATTATTAAAAGATTGCCACATTTTTTAAATTTTTTTACTATTTACATTATATTTATTATAACTATTATAAAATCTAATTAGGATCCCTTAAATAAATTAATAAGAATTAGTTAAAGTCTTTAAATAATAACCATAATAAAGGTAATAAAATAAATAAAGGATATTTCCAAAGAATAATAATAATAGGTGTAGTATAAATATTATAGTAAAGATAGTTTAAAGATTTAATATTATTAAAGTAAAGCCCCTTTTTAATCTTAAAACATTTTAAACTTAATAGATTAATAATAATAATATTAAAGGATAATACACTAATTAAATAATATAAAGCTTTAAATTATTTTTAATTAAAAGGGTTATTATAATAATATTAAAAGATAATATATGAATTAAATAAAATAAAACTTAAGGAAAATATAGCCTAACTTTATATTAGGTAATTATATTTCCTTATATAAGTTCCCTTATTAAATATATATACCAATTATTTATATCTTATAATATAACTTTATAAATAATTATAATCTTTTATTAACTCTTAACTTATTTCTTTTTTATATAGCTTAGTTATTAATATATATTATTAAGGCAAAGATATAAATGTTAATATCTTATATTATATTATATATTTATAATAAGCCATATTATTAATAATAAAGTATAATATATAATAATATAATACAAACTATATTAACACCATTTAACCTTATATCTTTTTTATAAAAACTAAAGGATATAAAACCTTTAATATTTTTAATTTAATAGAAATAATATTTAATCCTTAATAATACCATTAAATTTAACTATTAAAAATGAAAGATATTATTTTTATATATTCATTAATTAATAATAGAAATTATAAGTATATATGTTTTATTATATTAATAAAGTTTTTATAATTTTAAATTAATAGGTAATAAAAAGCTTAATCACTAATAGCTTATATACTTAAAATAGTTATCCCTTAAAAAAATATTAATATTAAAGGCAAGCCTTATTATATTATATAAAGTATAAGATTTTAAATTAAAATTGTTACTATATTGTTTAATTATATAACAATTTATTATTAAAAATGCTTATATTTCCCTTAAATAAATTCTAGTAATTATAGGTGAAATTATATATATAATTAGAAATAAAATATATATATAAGTTTAAAATAAGTATAATTAACCTATAATTAATCTTAATTATAATAAATATACCCTATCACTTAAAATATACCTTTATATAATGCTAATTAAACTTATATTATATAACATAAGTTGGTATAAAAAATGTTAATAATTTATATATTTAATATTAAATATATTTATAAAAAAGTAGGCATGTTTTTAATTATATTTTTCATTCTTTTTTTTTATTACCACCTAGTTAAATCTATTAATTAATATAATATAATATAATAAACTTTTTTTATAACATATATAAAACCTTTAATGCCTTATAAAAATAAATACTTAGCTAAGATTTATATATCTTTATTACCTTAATAATCCATTTAACATAACCCTTATTAACTTTAGCTAAAATATTAGTAAATTATATACTAAAGGATTTTAATAAAAAAATAGTTAAAAGATTTTAATTAAAGGTAATTATAATTAATGGGTAATAATAAGCTAAGATTTGTTTAAATTAATAAGCCTAGTTTACTATAAAATACATATATATATTTTATAATATTCCTCTTATGCCTTAAAGCTTTATTAAATAAAAAGATATAATTATATTATTAACTTAAAACCTTATTAACCATATCCCTTTTATTAAATATAAGGTATTTTAAATATTAAAAATAAATATTAGGTAATAAACCTTTATTTAACCTATTTAACCTAATAATATTATAACTTATATATAAGGCACCTTTAGTTAATAAAAGATAAATAAAGTATAATATTTATTTAAATAAGTTAATCACTTTAATTTTTTCATAAAAATGAAAAAATACCCCTTAATTAACTAAGTAGTGATTATTAACCTAACATAATAATTATATAAAGTAAGTTAAACATTAGTTCCTAAGTACTTCTTAACCTAATTTAAGAAAAATTAAATAAGTAGTTTCACCCTTTTAATTTTAAGTTTATTTTATTTTAAATATTAATAATATATTAGATTTTAATTCTAATAATTATTAAATATATTATATCCTATCTTTTATTAGGAAGTAATAAAATAAATAAGTAAATAGATGAACTTATTGGTTTTAACTTATATTAAGGATGGTAAGATTTTATTTTTATTATTTTAAGTTTTTAAAAATTATTATCTCTTAAAAATTAAATAGTATAAAATAATGTTTCTTTAATAATATAGGATATTTTTATTAGAAGGATTTTTATTAATTATATTATAAAATATAAGTTTTATTAAGGAGATTTTTATTTAAAAAGATAACATTTGTTATGAAAATTATTTATAAATAAAGGATAATAAATTAGAAAGGTATAAGATAATAAATATATAAGGAAATTAAAATATTATTAATTAAATATATGTTTATAACTTATTTAAATTAATCTTAAAATGCCATTAAGGAGTATAAATTAATTTATAACCTAATAAATTAATTGAGATAGATAATAATTTATATAAAAATCTAATAAAAAGGCATTTATAATTATTTATACTTCCTTTATAATTAATATAAAATAAGCTTATTATAAAAAGATATAAAGAATTATAAAATAAGTAAGTTAAAATTGGTGCTTAATTACTTAATATATAATTAAAGGAATGGTAATATATTTTCTAAAATATTATTTAATATTAAATTATTTCTTAAATATTTAAGTATATAAAATATATTTTCTTATATTTAGCTTTTTTACTTCTTACCTCCTTATACTTTTTTAAATATAATATTTTATTTTTTCTATTAATTTTATTTAATTTTTATATAAAATATCTTAATTTTTAAAATATAATAATAATAGCGGAATTATAGGATAAGTCTTTATAAATATATTATATAAAAGTAATAAAAAGGATATAATATAATTTATATATAAATCTAATATTTTAAGTTTTTAATTTCATTTATAATGGTAAATAAATAGGCTTAAATATTACTTATATTATATAATAATCTGTTAAAAATACATTATTACTATTCCTTAGCTAATATTATAAATAATTTAATAATTTTTATATACTTTTTTATATTTATAAAAGTTAAAATAATTATAATATTTTAATAGATTATATTTAATTAAAATATTTAATATATTTAATTTATAAAAACATTTATAACCTTTATTATTATAATAATATATAATATAAATATTATTTAAATAATTTGGTATAATTATATAATATTAAAATATACTTTTATTTGTTTAATAATTTTTATAAGTGTATTTTAGAGGTAAGATAATTTTAATTATTATTATATAAATGGTTAGAATATATTAAAGCTTATTACTATATTAAAAAATAATTAATTTAAATTTATTTTTATAATTTAAGATAGGCAAGGGATTAAGCTTAATTTTTTAGTAATAATATACTTTATCCTTATAATATTTATTTAAGGAGATAGCCTATTTTACCTTAAGTTAAAATTATTATTAATAAGCTTTCTTAATTAATAAAATATAAGAAGGATATATATTTATATATTTAAGTTATTAATTATTAATTTAACAATATTGCTTATATATATCTTTTTTATCTTAGTTAAGATCTAAAATATGTATTAAATAAGGTTTACATTATCTATTAAATTTGGCTTATTATTATTATCTTTAAGAAAGGGATTTTTAATAAATAATTTAAATTAAGCTAAGAAGTAACTTTGTTTTATTAAATCTTAATCAAGGCTATTTATTTAAGATTAATTAAGACTTAGGCTATTATAAATTAATTTAAGGATAGGGTAAAGGTTTTTTTTATTTAACTTAATAAGGTTAATTTTTCGCTTTTAAAAATAATATTTTGGCTAGGATTAAACTTAAACTTATTCAACTTTTTCAAATATATTTTAAGTAATTTAAGCATAATAAAGATATTAAAGGACTAATTTTATAATAAAATCTAAGAAAAATTAAATTAATATATATATATAGGTAAAGGAAGATAAATAAGTATATAAATAAATAAATATAATATATATTAATAAAAGAACTTTAATATAAGAGTAGGGGCTTTTTTAATATATATTTAAAAATTATAAATTCCTAATTAAAAAAATTTAAATTAAATATTTATATTAGAAAAAGAGTATATTATAATATATTATAAATGTAAGTATTAATATATAATATTAATATATTAAAAATTTAATATATTATTATTTAGATATGGATATTATATATTTATATATATATATTCCCGTAAATAAGTAATATTTTAGAAATGTGTGCATATAGATATAACCATTTATTATATAGTGTATAAATTAACCTTAGCTTTATTAATAAAATATTAAAATTATATATTAATTTATGTTAAAATAAGGTTAATTATTAAATATTAATATTAAATTAAAGAATATATTATATTTTATAAGATATATTATATAATGATAGGGTATATTAGGTAAATTAACCCTATTTAATTATTTACTTTTATATAAATATTTAATATAAATATTATTAAATTAAAATATAAAATATATAAATAAAACTTAAATATATATATAAGCTTATTTAAATAATAAAAAGCTATAAAAATAATAAAATATAAATGATATAAATAAAAAAACACAATTTGTCCTAATTTATTATATTAAATAATATTTTAATATCCATATATTTAACCATTTTTAAAGTTATTAATAATAAAAAATATTTTAATATTTATTTTAATAAGATTAATTGATTAGTTATGTTCTTTTTATATAGTTAATAATTTACTTTTATTACTTAAGATTTTTAAAATATTAGTTAAACCTTTAAAACAATATATTATTATTTATTTAATTTATTTTATTAAATTTACCTTTAAAGTTAAATTATATTTAAATATAATAATATATTTATAAGCTTAATATAATTAATTTAAATCCTCTTATTTAACTATTTATCCTTTTTAAAATATTATACTATTTTTATTTTAAAAACTTATAATAAATAAAGTATTTATAAAAAAGATATAAATAAAAAATAAAATAAGATAAGAGAATATAAAAAACATATTAATAAATTAAATAAATATTTATTTATATTATTAATAAAGGGGATGGTTATAAAATAAAGGCGAAAGTTGTAATAATATGGTAATTATTTTATTTAATAAATTATTAGGTTATAATACATTATCCTTTAATCTTTTTAAATAAAATTAAGTCTTTTATACTTTTTTTTAATACTATCTCTTTACTTTTTACTTAGATAAATATAATTAATATATTATTAATTAATAATTTTAAGTATTTATATACTTATCCTTTTTTACCTAATTTTATCTTTTATAAAAATATCTTAGTACTTAAGGTATTTTTTTATTATAATTATTATATTATCTTTTAAACTTATAATTAAACAACTTAATAATTATGAAATTTACAAAGTTGTATAATATTTTATAATATATATTAAGTAATTTTTATAAATCCCTTTTATAATATATATTTTTATTTTAAAATATATCTTTTAAAAGTTTACTAAAAGATTTGGTATTGTTAAAAAATAACTACTTTATTTTTATCTTAATAAACATTTAATTATCCCTAATATTTAAAGATAAGGTAGTTTTTTAAATAGATTTATTAATTTAATTAAAACTTATTATTTATCCTATTAAATTACTTTAAATAAAAAGACCCAAATTACTTATAATATAATTACATTATATTTAACCTTAAAAAAAATAAAAAACTTTTTAACATAATCATCTAAATAGCTTATAATACCATTTATAATATAAAGATATTATTATTAATTATATATTTATATTATGTTAAATATTAATCGCAAATACTTAATTTTTTAAACTTAAAATTATTTTAATAACTTTAATTAATAAAATAAAATAAGGAAGGAATGAATAATAAAATACTAATAAATTTTTATACCTTTTAATAAATAAAATATTTAAAAACTTAATATATAAATTATAAAAAAAGTTTTATTTAACTAATTATTTTATATAATAGGAAATTAATAGGTAAAATTTATTTAGTATAATATATTTAAATTAATCATAAAATTTCCTAATATAATTATAAATATAATTTTAATATTTTAAATAAGTTTATTAATATTATTGTTAATATTTACACTACTTTTACTTATTTAATTTAATTTATTATTCTTATTTATTTAACTATTTTTATTATTATTAAAAGATAAAACTAATTAAAAATTATTTAAATTATTAAAATAGGTAATGGATAAATTTAATTCATATTTAATATTATAAGTAATACTTAAATTATTAAAAAAATAAAAGCATTTTATTAAATAATCACATACTTCCTCATTTATATTATCCTTTAACTAAGGTATTATACCCAATTATTTCTTTACTATTATTATTTATAATTCCATTATTTTATATAACTTTTAATTAATATTATTAAAGTTATTAAAATTATTAAAATTTATATAAAATTGTTTATTTAACATTATATTTTATAATTTAAATTTCATTTCTAAAGCTTTGTTAAGGCTATTAAAGCTGTTAAGGTTATTAAGGTTATTAAAATTATTAGACTTATTTCCTTCCCTATAAAATTATTTATTATTTTTTTTAATAAGTTTTATTAGGCTTATTAAATTATTAAAGCTAATATATGGCTAATAAAAGTTATTATTTAATATATTTTACCTTTTCTATTTTATCCCATTATCCTTTATAGGGAGTAATAAATAAAAGTTATAATTTATATATGATTTTTATAATCTTTTAAGAAATGGTATATATATAGTATAGAAGATAAATTAGGTAAAACAAGTAAAGATATATTTATAAAATATTTAATTAATTATGTAATATTAATAATTATAATATTTTTTTATTAGCTTTTATATAGTTTAAGTTATATTTTTAAGTGGTTTTATTATTAATTATATAAATAGCTTAGGCTTAATACTTTTACCAACCTTTTTTAAAAATAGTATAAATATGTTATTATTAAAAAGCTTATAAATATTTGCATATAATGGGATTTGGTTAAAAAATCTATTAAAAAAATTATCCCTTTTTATATTTAATATTTAATCTTATATGGAATTTTATAAAAACTAGGCTTTATATATTATAGGAATTATATGGCTATTTTTTATAATATTTACCTTCTTAATTAAAAAACATACATTTAATAATATATTTGTATTAATAATAAGCTTAGGAAAGTTTTATTATAATATTAATAATTAGTTTAAAAAAACCTAATATTTAAAGCAAAAAATAATAATATATTTTAATTTAAAGTTATTTACTAATATAAATACTATTAATAAAATGTTAAGATAATAAAGAAAAGTAATTTATAATAATTTTTAAGATTTTTTAATATATAAAAGTATAATTTGGTTATTAATTTATTTATTAAAATAATACCATTTTCGCCTTAAAATATATAAGCTAGTTAACCCTTAACATTTTTAAATAAGTAAGCTTAGAAATAAGGATTATTACTTTAAAAATTGTTATACATATTTAATAAGTTGCCTTTAATATTATCTTAATAATTCCTAATAATAATATAATAGGAATAATAAATTAGGTAATATAAAATATTTCTATTATTTATAATAATAAAGGTTAATAAAAAATTACTATTAGTTTTAAGGATTTTTAGGTAATAAATTTTAAGTTAATTAAGATAGGTTTTTAAAAGATCCTTTAAATTTGGTTTAATATTTTTATTTTTTAAAAAATTATAAATTAAGTTTTTTATAATGGGTTAAAATATTATATTTGTTATATTAATAATAATTAAAGTTAAAAAACTTAATAAATAGGAAGGAAATATATCTTTAATAATGTATAATTTAATGGGTATAAGGTAAATAAAAAAAAGGATAAAGTATTTACTTAAGGCTTTTCTTTAAAAATAAAATATTTTAATTAATTTAATTTAATTAACCATTTAATTTAAATATATGTATATATATATGTGTAGTAACTAAAAGATATTATATAATATAAGGCTTTAATTATTATTTATCTTTTTATTTGATTTTTATATTTAAAAAGGGTATATTAAAATGATATTTATATTACTAAAATTACTTTAATTAGCTTTTCTAAAGGATATAAATTGTAATTCTATATATTTATTGGTATTAAAGTTATTTACAATTATATATAACTTTTTAAAAAGGATTTAAAATAATATATAATTAGTGGTAATATTTTACCACTTTTTAAATTTAATATTTAAACCTTATTAACCATTATATTACCTTAAATACTTATTTTTATTAACAACTTTAATTTAATCTTTAATTAATATATTTACCACCTTTATTACTTAAAATAAACCTTATTATCTTTTATAATTATAAATTACTTAATTATAAAGCTTTAAGTATAACTTAAATTACCCAAATATTTTCCTTTTATTACTTTAAATAACAAACTTAAATTTAATTCCCTTCTTAATAATATAATATATTATTAATTTAAAAAGAAACGGGATAATAAAGATAGGTTTTTATTAATAAAAAAGCCTTACCTTAATTATACTTAAACTAAAAAGCTTTACTTACTCCTATAATTTATTATATAAACTTTTTTACCTTTTAGCCTTTTTAATATATTATACCCTTATATTCCTTTTAATTTTAACGCACTTAGTTTTATTAACCCGTTTGGTTTTAACAAATCTATTAAAATTAATACCCTCTCCAATTTTAACATGTTTAATCCTACCAATCCGTTTAATTACAATACACCCTTTAATTTTAATAATTTTTACTCCTTTAAAAATCTTTCATTTTTTAACTACCCTTCCTTTTCTAATAATAATCCTCTTAATAATCCCTTTAAATTGGGTAATTTTTCCCATTTTATTAATCCTTAAAGATTTATTTTAAATCTTATAAATAATTAGCTTAAAAATATTAATTCAATCCTTTTATTATAAAGTATTAATTTAACCTTTTTATTAAAAGGTATTAATTTAAATTTCCTATTAAATTAATAAGATTTTTAAAAGGTAAATTACGCCTTACTTTTATTGTTAAATTTTATATTAATAACGCCATTTGTAAATAATAACATTATTAAAGTAAGGTTAAATAAAAACTTTATTTATACATTAAAGTATTAAAAAATATACTTAATAATAGCTAATATTATATTATATAATAAAAAATTATACCTAATACTATTAAATTTTATACGAAAGAATATTAAAAATATATTAAAAGGATTAAATGAAAATATTAAAAATATAAGGCCGCCTTTTAATATTAAAGGTATAATATCTTTTAATATTACGAACATAACGCACTTTAATATAAAAGACATTATAACACCTTTTAATACTAAGGATAATACATTTTTTAATTATAAAAATATATATATACTTTTTAATATTTACAAAGTTAAACTTATTAAAAGTTATATAATATAAAAGTTTAATAATATTTTAGCTTTATTCATTTACTTTAAACTTAATAAAACTTCTAATATAAGTAAAAAGATTAAATAATTTATTAAAAGAAAATAATTAAAGGATTACATTCCTTAAATAAATTTTTATCCTACCTTAAAATTAAAAATATTTATTATAAATTTAACTTTTAAATATGGCTTAAATATATTCTTTATCTTTTCTAAATTACTTTAGTTAAATTACCTATTATATAATATTACCTTATTATTTATTTTCTTCCCCTATTTCTTTATAAAGGTAAAGCCAACCAATTATAAATTAAATAGCATTATTAACTAGTACTTTAATGGTTTTATAATAGTTATTAATGTAGTTAAAAGGGTTTTTAAAAGGTAAAAATATATAATTTATAATATTACTTTAAATATTAAAAATGCTAAGTTTTTTATTATATAAAAATTAGGTAATTAATATATTATAAAAAGGTTTAGGACTTTTATATTAAATAAGCATAACTAATTTTTAAAGTATTAAAAAATCATCTTTAATATTTATAAATAAACATTAAAAATAAAAATACTTTAAATTAATAACATATTAATTATTAAAGAAAATAAAATTAAAATTAAAACTATAAACAATTCTTAAGTAAGCATTTTATAATATTTATTTAAATCACATAAAACTAATTAATTATTTTATTATAAATAAGAAATGTAAGTAATTATTACTAATATACCATATTAAGATTTCTTTTTTAATTAGGATATTAATAAAACATGCCATATTTTTAACTTTAATATTAATATTCCTTTTAATTAAAGCTTATATTTTATAATTTTAAATCATTTCTTAAAATATAAAAATTTTAAATTAAAATTATTTATTAGTTTTTTTTCTTTATAAATATAACTTAATAAAATCAAAATATTAAAAGCTTAGAAAAGGTTTAATTATAAAATAAAAGAGGTTAAAGGCTTAAAAGCTTTTAGCTTAAATATTTATATAA
This sequence comes from Hypoxylon sp. EC38, assembly GCA_002120335.1. Classification (NCBI taxonomy): domain Eukaryota; kingdom Fungi; phylum Ascomycota; class Sordariomycetes; order Xylariales; family Hypoxylaceae; genus Hypoxylon; species Hypoxylon sp. EC38. The sequence goes on along the minus strand of KZ111235.1, from coordinate 2,633,359 downwards.
ATTATATAATATTTTAATTATAAAGTTTAGATTTAATTAAATATTATTTATAAATATAAATTTATCTTACCTTATTTTATTTTATATATAACCTTTATTATATTACTCTAATTACTACCTTATTAAATTATTTCATATAATAAACCTTTATATATATTATAATACCTTTTATAAAAATAATAATATAAACTTATTAAAATTTTTATTTTAATATTTAATTAAAGGAAAACATACTATTTTTACTATTTTTCTTTTAATTTAAAATAAAAATATAAGAAATCTTAGGCTTAGATTTATACTTAAATTAACCACTTCACTTAAAGGATAATTAATCTTTAGTAAAAATAGATTTGTTTTTATTAGATTTTAATTATAAGTATAAATGATAAATCTTTGTAATATTATCTTTACTTATTAATAAAAATTAAGGCTTTTTATAAGGGGGGTTTAAATCATTTAAAAGATTATTAAAAAGGTTATAAAAAGAATATAAATTAAAATTATAATCCTTAAATTTAGTGTTATTATTAAAATATTTTATTTAACCAATATAAATTAAATAAATAAGGTTTATAATATCACCTTTGTTAATACCAAGCTTACTAATATTACCTTTATTAACATTAAAATTATTAATATTAATATTATTAATATTAAAGTTACTAACATTAAGGATATAATTATTATCATTACTAATATTAAGGGTAATATTATTTACACTTAAAACTTTAACATTTTAAATGGCTTTAAAATCTTAGCAGTTATGTTTTTTATCCGTGATATCTTTAGTTTAACCATTAATTATTTTATTAAATAATTAAGGAAGTAATTAGAGTAAAAATATTTATTTAACCATTTTATTTTTATTTATATTTTAAAAAAATATAGAATATTAAATCTTATTATTATTATTTATAAAAAACATAATAATAATATTGGTAAATAAAAACTAATTAAACCGGGTAAAAAGAAATTTAAGAAAATATTTAATAAATAAAATAGGAATATTATAATATAATAAATAGATTTTTATATTAAAATTAGTAAATTTCTTTAAAGGGTTTAATATATAATAAGTTAAGTATAAATACTTTTTATTCTTAAAGTTAAACTTAAAGATAAAAATAATAATATTTAAATTTTAAAGAGTATAAATATCTTTATAAAAGAAAATAAGATTTTTTAAATGTAAATATATAAGTATGTTTTTATTTAATAAGATAATAAATTATTACATATTATTTCTTTTAATAAAGGTTTTTATTATTTAGGGGAGGATATAATTTAATTTAAAGGTATTAATTTAACTTATAAAAAGGTAAAGGGTATAATTAAAGTTATACACTAAAAAAACTTAAATAACTATTATGGTAATAAATATGTTAATAGTATTAAATATAAAAACGCCAACTATTAAAATATTAAAATATAAATCTTTTCAAAATTTTAATAATTTATTCAAAAATTTCCATTAATTAAAATAAAATATAATAAGATATAATTTTCTTATTAATAAATATTAATAATTTAATAAAATAAATAAAATATTTACTTTAACTTTTCTTATAACTAGGATAATAAAGATAATAAATACCAATTAAAATTATACAATTTTTAAATATATATTATATATCTTTAAAATTAAGTAATGTAAATAAAAATGGTCTTATATAATTTAAAGTATTATAACTTTTATCATTTATTTATATATTACTAAGAATAATATAACATATAATATAAATTATGTTATATAAGAGTGTATTATTATTAAAAGCTTAAAAAATAATTAATGAAGCTAGTAAGGTATAATTAAAATGGTAAATTTTAATTAATAATTAAAGCTTAATCTTTTAAAAGTTATTAAAAAGTTAAGTATAATAAGGAATATCTTTAAGCTTTATCTTTATAATAAATTTAATAATAATGTTATTTAAAAATAAGCTTTAATAATAATAATAATATTTAATTTATTTAAAGATAATAATATTATAAAATATAATAAGATATTTTAAATAAAAATCATATTTATAAGGTTAAGCCTTAAATTAAATTATTAATATTCCTATCGATAAATCATAATCCCATTATTATATTAAGCCTTAAAATAGATTATAAATATTCTTAATAATAAATCATTTATTATAAAATATTTAATTAGTTATAATAAATATTATACAATTGAAATATATTATTAAATATATTAATCATTTTTAATTTAATTTATCTTCTTTTAAAAATAAAAAAACTTAAAGATTTTATTTCTAAGGAGGGTTACTTAGATAATAATGCTTAAAAAAAAAAGAATTTTATTATTTTAATAATATCCTATATTACCAAATTTAAAAAGTAATAAATAATTATTACCAATTATACAATATTTTAAGTCCTTTTTAAAGAGTTATATAAGATTGTAAATAACTTAAATAATATAATATTTATTTAATTAGAACTTTTATCCTTTAAAAAAGCTAATTAAAACAATTGTGATAATATAAATATTATTCCAATATACCCATTTTTAATTATATAAATTAAATAAGAAAGTGGATAATAATTAAAGCCTTATATTAGTTTAATTTAATTAGTTTAATTTAATATATATTATGTTAATTAAAGATGTTATGTAATATAAGGCTTTTAATTATTATCTATTTTTTTAGCTAATTTTAATGTTTAAAAAGGGGTATATTAAAATAAAACTTATATTATTAAAATTGCCTTAAATAACTTTTTTAAAGGATATAAGCCTTAATTACACATATTTAATATTAATAAAATTATTTAAATATTTTTATAAAAACCTTATATTTATATATAATTGGCAATAATAACCTATTACTTTTTATATTTGATAATATAAGGTATTATTAAAATTTAATATTATAAAATTTAAAAAAAAATTTAACATTTTATCCATTAAATTTATTAAAATTTCTAAAAATATTACCATTTTTTTAATTTTTAAGTCTTAATAATAAAAAACATATTTATATATTATCTTTAAATTTAAAAGATTAAAGGTATAAGATTACTTTTAATTTACTATTATAAATACTTATAATTTTATCTTATATTGGTTATAATATTATAATTAAATATATATTCTTTTTTTATTTTTATTAAAATTAACTTATAATAAAAGAATATTACATAAATATTTATAAGTTAATTTTTTAATATAGATTTTTATTTATGGAAATTTAATTATTAATAAATATTATATTTATAAGTTTTAATGTTATTTTTATTAAATAAATTAATAAATTTAATTAATACTTTATAAACTTTTTACTTTTTAACGGTTATATTATAATATAGGATATAATTAATAATAGGTAATGAAAAAAATAGGTTGTTTACTATTTTAAAATGATTATTATTAATAAGTTTAAAAATAATGCTAATAAATAAAAAGGCCTTTAATGTTTTATCCTAGCTAATTAAATTTGCTTATATATTTAGCCTTATAATATTCTTTATTAACATATTATATTTCTTCTTTAATATGGTAAGCTTGATATTTATTTTAATAAAGATTTAATTTATAATTATAAATAATTTAATAAGGCTTAAGCTATTATTAAAAGTATTAGATTTTTTTATTTAAAAAGCTAATGATTAGGTATAATTAGGTTATAATATATTCCTTATATTAATATTAGCTTAATTTTTTTATAAAATGGTTAATTTTTTTTGTTTATGATTTTTCCCTTTTTATTTAAAAGAATTCTTTTCTTATATAAAAAAATATTTTTTTAATAATATTAATGAGGATATAAAATTGGAAATATTATCCCTATTAGAATTTATAAAATTAAATGTTTAAAAAAATATAAAAAGATTAATAGATAAAAAATTTTTAAAAAATAATATTAATAATAATTTAAATATTAAATAAGATAGAAGAAAAAATAAAGAAATAATATTATGTTCATTATTATACCCTATTTTTAAAGTAAAATAAAGTTTTAAGATATTTTTTAAACTTGTAATAAGATGGTAAGGCTATTATTTAATAAAAATCAACTATTATAGCTTAGGGCTAGTGGTAACAATATTAACAAATTAAGAATATAATGCTTAAAGTATGGTTATTATTCCAACTATTATTTTAATTATTTTTCTAATATTTATATTATTTTTAATTATAAGGTATAATTATAAAACTTAAAGAAGGTTAATTTTTTTTAAAATGGATTATCATTTAAATTTTCACTTTATTTAATTATTCCAATGATTAATAGAAGGGGTTTAAAGGGTACATTATATATTTAAAATATTAATTAACTTTATAAAAGGGAAGGATTTTTTAAAAATAAATTATCATTTAAATCCTCACTTTATTTAGTTGTTTTAATGGTTAAAAAAGGGCCTTTAAGGAGTGTATTATATACCTAAGATGTTAATTAACTTTATAAAAAAATATGGTTAATTTAGCTTTTATAATTTTTATGGTTTTTTTTAATATTAAATTATTTATATCTTATTTAAATACTTATATAATATTTATTAATATCATTTATAATATTATTATATATTATATTTAATATACCTTTTATTATTAATATAAATTCATTAAAATTAAAAAAATATAACTTTAATTTATCATTAACATATTTTTCATTTATAAATAAAATAAAAGATATAATAATAAATAAACTTAAGGATATAATTAAATCATAATAAATAATAAATAAGCTTATAAGTATTATAATTAATTAATTAATATACCTTATATATTACTTTATATTAATAGGATTAAGGAAAGGAAACATATAAGGGAATAAAATTTGGGATATATTTTAATTATAATAATTAATAAACTGGCTAATATGTTAATTAATGAGGTAATTAATAAATATTACATTTAATTAATTTATATAATTAGTTTATCACTTAATATATTTACATCTTTTCTCTTCTTATTAATTCATAATATTAATAATTAAAAAGTAATAAAGTAAAAAGTAAAAATTATAATAATTATATTAATCCTTATTAAATATATAATAAAAATATTTATACATAATATTTATAAATTAAAGGCATTTTTTAAACAATACTTAAATAAAATCATACTTTAAAAAAGTCATATAAAGTTAAATAATTAATACTTAACAATATAACATTAAACTTAATTAAAATATAAAATATTTAAAAATAATTATAAATATAAATTTAATTATAATAAGAAAAAGGCTTAGGATATTTTTAATATAAATTAAAATAAATTAATATTTATATTATTACTTTTTTAATTTAATATTACTTTATATTTAATCATTTACTTACTTATGTATTTTCCTTTAATTATATTATATAAAAGCCTTAATTATTATATACTAATTTTATAAACCATAATATTTTTTAATATATTTGTAATAAGGATTTTAATAAGCTAATATAAGTTATTACTATTAAACATCTTATATATAAGTTTAATTAATATAATTCCCTTAATTAAAGTAAAAAAGTTAATAATTTAAATACTTTACCCCCTTATTATATAAGATAATACCACCTATATTTTCACTAAGCTTTTTTTTTAAAACACTTTTCTTAATATTTTTCTTAATGTTTTACTTAAAGCTAATCTTAATATTTCCCTTTTAATATTATTAATTATATTTATGAAAAAAAACCTATAAAAAAGGCTAAATTAAGGAAATTAAGTAAAAGGATTTAATAAAACCAATTTCTATTAAAGCCATTACCATTATTAAAGGTAAAAATTTTAACCTTGTTTATTTAACTTAAAGGCTAAGGTTAAACTTATAATATATTAAAGCTACATATATTAAATTAATGGTATAAAATATAAAAAACTTAATAATTAAAAAGGGGAATATATTTTTAAAAGTTTTTATAATAGGGAAAAGAGATGGTAATAAAAGTTAAATATTTTAATTAAAATTTCTTTTAAATGATAATTTTTAAGATAATATATTACTAATATTAATTACCATAAAAAGAAATAAATAATGGTATAATATTTAAAGGGATAAAAGATAAAAAACCTAATAATTATTAAGTTATGTTAAAAGTTGATTAATGTTAATTTATAAATTAAATTATACCTTTATTAAATTATAGTTTATATGATTTACTATATATATAAATTTATTTAATATTACTTTTATTATAAGATTTTTTTATTTTTAAAATAGAAAATTTAAATTAATCTTTAATATAATAAATATTAATAATATAACTTTTAATCTTAAAGATTATATATTTTAAAAAACTTCTTTTATATATATAGTTAAAGTAATTTTTTTATATTATTTTAAAACTAATTAATTACATTACTTAAGTTTATAACTAACTTTAAATTACTTATATTTACTTTTTATTAGAATTCTTATTAGGGAAATATTTTTAACCTTTTAATTTATTAATTTAATATTACTTAGTAAAATAGGGGATAGCTTGGCTTAGCTTAAGTTAATTCTTACTAATAATAAAAAATCTGGTAATTTTATAATCAAAATAAAATTAATTTAAAATCAATTTATAAATTATAAAAATTGGTGAAAATCTTTAATAAAAGTTATATATTATACTACTTAGGTATTTAATTATTAAAAGATATTATAAAACTAATTTTTAGCTTAATTATTAAGTTATTTAATTAAGGTAAATTTTTAATAAATTAAAATATTAAGTAATAAAATATTTTTAATCTTTTTATATAAGGGAATAAATATTTACTTTATAAAAGGGAGTAAGCTTTAATAAAAAAAAAGGAAACCCTTATTAAATTTATATATATCTATATATAAATTTAATTATAATTGAAATAATAAAGAAATTAAATTAAGTTTAAACTTATATTAACCAGATTATTCATTTATTAGGCCTTAACTATACTTAGGAAAAATACTTTTTTATCTTTAAGAAATAATAATAAAAACCTATTAAAAAAGAGAAAAAGCTAAAAAATTACTGATAAATTACTATAGTATAATAGAATAATATTAGGAATAAATAAGTTAAAAAAGCCTACTTAAACTTTATTTAAAATAATATAAAAGCATTTAACAAAGAGGAAAAGGAAGATTTAAATCCTTTCCTTAAAGATTTTAATTAAAAATGGATTTAAAATATATATAATTAACTTTTAACAAATTTAATATATTAAAAAATTAATTTTAATATGGTTTTAAACCATATAATTGTTAAGCTTATACTTAATTTATATTAATAATTAATTTAAGTAATTACTTACTTATTTAAGGTTATTATTTTTTTATTTAAAAAATATAATATCGATATATTAAAGATATAAGATTATTTAAATATGCTAACTTATCTTAATACCTAATTTAATAAGATTATACACTTTATTAAAGCTAATCCGAGATCTTACTTATAGGAAATAAAAAGTATAAATAATAAGGTTAAAGAAAAGGGATTTTAAAAGCTTATTATAAATATAATATTTAAAATAAATATTTAAACTATTTATAAACTATTATCTTATTAACTAATCATTATTATACAATTAATTTTGTTTTAAATAGTAAAAAAGTTTTAAAATAAATACTTTTTAATTACTATTATAAATATAAATTTTAAAATATCACTTTTAAATTAATTTTAAATTAATTTAAAGGAAATGATAAATGAAATTTATACTAATATTAATAGGAGATTTAAGAACTAACATTAAATATATTATTAATAATATATTTATATTAAGATTTATTATTATAAATATACAAATCTAAAAATATTTATAAGTTATAATAAAATCTTATCCAAATATAATCTTAAATATAATTGGATAAATATTACTAAGCTTAGCTTATTATATTAAAAACATCTTTAAAATGAAAAGAAAAAATCATTAATAAATAAACTATAGGATAAAATGCTTATATAAATAAAATCCTTAAATTTAATTTTATTTGGGATAAAATTTTATTTAGCTATAAACTATTTTATTTAGTTTTTTACTTTTATTAAAAATCTCTTTAATTTTCTTATATTTTAAATCATTATAAAAATATTTACGAATAAAAAATACTATATATTTTTAAATATAATGGGGTAAATTAAAATTAAATTAAATATATTTAATTATTTAAATATCTTTAATAGTTTTAATATATTTATATAAATACTTTTTGTTAAATATTTATTAAGTTATAATGTAAAGCCTTATCATTTTATCATACCTATTAAAAATAATATTAGCCATATTAATCTCATTTTTCTTTAATTACTATGTATTAATGGGTTATTAAATCCATCTTAATTAAATCTTTATTTATTTATAAAATATATTATAATTAAGCTTTTAAATTGTAGCTATAATCATATATAAGAAGTTAAAAAAATACTTTATAAACTTTATAATATCCATTATAATATATATATTTTATATAATTTTAAAATATTTTTATTTATAATTTTTATTATTTATAGATTACATATATATTATTTATCATTACTAATGAAATTACCTATTAATATTAAATAAAAGCTTATAAAAGTACTTAAGGATTATAAGTTATTAAGATTTATAACAAGTAGGAATTTTATATTAGCTAAGTAAAAATAATATTAAACTTAATTTTAACTTACTTTTAAATGAAATTAAGTTATTATCAATTATATTAAAAATTTGGTATAAATAAGCTTTAAGGAATTTATTAAATATTTAATATAAAGTATATTATAAATATTATTATTTAAAAAAAAAAGCTTTTATAATATTTTATAGGGACTACTTTTATTAAAGTTTAATAAGAATTTAAATTAAATTTAAAACAATTTAAAAATAAGTGTTAAATCTAAAAAATATCTTATTTAAAGGTAAAAAAAAATATTAATAAATATTTTATTATTTATATAATAAAGAAATAAGCAAAAGCATTTTAAAATTATACTTATATTTAAATAGATTTATCCTTTAAAATGGTTTATAAAAAGATTAATTTATATTTAATTATTAGTTAAAATAAAAAAACACATAATATAATCTTAAACTAATTATTTTTTATTTATAAATATTAATATTAATTATTTATAAAAATTAAAATCTTTACATATATATTCTTTAATTGGAAAATAATAGACTTATATTACTAACTATTTGATTATATGTTTTATTAGTTTAAAATTATATTTAAAACCTTAATACATTTTAAACATATATATAAAACATATTAAAAATAGGTTAGTATTTTTATTTATACTATTATTTTAAATATATATAAAAAATAAACATATAAGCTAGGGTATTACTTAATAAATAGGCATATAATAATAATTTTAAATTATTTTAAAATTAAATTATTAATTAATTTTAAACTTAAATAGTTTTAAATCATAAAAGGATCACTTATAATATATTGTAATATTTTATAAGGTTCATTTATAATATAAATTTTAAAGTAAGTTTTTCAATTATAATTTAAATAGATTTTTAAATTAAATTTTTAACTTATTATTATAAGCTTATTTAATTAAAATAATTAATGTAATGGTTAAGCTTTATTTAAATAAATAAATTATTTTTATATTAATTTTAATTTAATTATTAAATAAATAAAGCTAATATTTTATAAACACTACTAATTAATAAGTAAATAAATTATTAGATTAGTTTTAAAAAAGCTTATATTAAGCTTATTTTAAAATTAATCCTATGAATTGGTTAAATATTTTAAAGTATATTAACATTAATAAAAGTAAATATTTTATAGTTAATAATTTTATTAGATAATTTATTTTATTATTAATGACTATAAAGCTATAAGTTTTATATTAAATTAATTATAAAATAATCTTTAATTAACCATTACCTAATTTTTATAAGTTTATTAATAATTATAAAAAATGGCTAATACTATTTAAAAAGCTTAAAATTTATTATAAATAAAAAAATATATTTATAAAGGTATATTTTATATATAAAATAAAAAAATAAAGTAAATTAAAATTATCTTATATTTATATTATAATTAAGATAATATTTTATTAATTAAAAATTATTATAAGTAAGTAAATAAAAAAGAGTAAAATCCATTACTTTTTTTTAATCCTTTAAACCTTTTTAATAATATTAATATTATTTTAAAACTAATTAAATTAGGTTTGAAATTATTATTAAAAATTAATAATCTATTATAATAAGTTAGTAGTAAAAATTTATTTTATAAGAACAAATATATTATATTAATTAAAAATAAGTTTAATGTGCTTTTAAATTAATAAATAAATGCTTATTAATGGCTTAGCTTTAATAAATTATAAGGGAATAATAATTTAAATTTAATTTAAGATTAACTTATAAGGATAAACTTATTTAAGCTTTAACTCCTATAACCTTTATATTTTACAACTTAAAATATTTAAGAGGAATATTTTAAATATAATTTATAATTATTTATATAAAATATAAAAATTAAAACATTTTTATTAAGTAAGTTTTTATAAATATTATAAGGTAACTTTAGGAAAGGAATAATTTTAATATAACTTAAAATTATATTATATTTAAATTAATATAAATAAAGTTATTTAAATAAAAGGATTTTTAAAGTTTAATTTATAAAAAAGGAAAGAAGAATAATAAAATTATATAAAAGAATAGTTAAAAAGCAAGCCTAAATTCATTAAAAAAAAAGCTTATATATTGGATAAAAAAAAGGTAATATTATTTAAAAAGTTAAGCATAAGTAATTATATATTAAATTTAAGGTAATTTTAAATTGCTTAAATAACCTTTATATAATTTTTATATAATTTTTATATAATATTTATATATTTTTAATATATTAAGATATTTATAACATTTATAATATAACTTATTATTTATATTTAATATTAAATATATAATTACTTTTAAAAAAATAAATGCTTTTTTAACTTTTTTACTCTTATATATATATTTAATTAAATTAGCTTTAATTTAAATACAATCTTAAAATAATTTTAAACCTTATTTAATTTCATTTATATTAAAATATACAAATAGCTATTATTATTCTTAACATTATAACTTTTTATAATTAATTAAATGCTAGTAAATTAATAACTTAGGTATAATTAAATTAATATTATATTAAATCTATTTTTAGAAAATGCTTTATATATTATTTCACCCCTTATTACAAATAAAATTAAGCTTTATATAATAAGGATATTTTTAACTTATTTTATTATTAATTATTACTAATATTATATAAGGTTTATTTTAAATATTAATTTAAGGTTTTATTTCTTAAATATATCTTTCCCATTAAGTATAATTTAAGATTAGTTTTTAATTAAACTTAGGTAATATTAACCTAAACTATTAGTTTATTATATATATATTAAATTACTTATATTTTCTTTTCTTAAATAATTAATTAAAATTAATTTAATAATTATATTAAAACCTTTTTAATTAATAACTTAAGCTATATCACATATATAAATATATTTTTAAATTAATCCGAGATTATATTTATTAATTTATTTAATTACTTTATTACTATTAATATTAACCTAGTATATGGTTAAACATTTTAAAATGTTAATATAATTTATTTTAATAAAACCTTTTTAAAAACTTATATTAATCATTTTTAACTTTAATAATATTTATATTATATTTATAATAATTAAGGTAAGTGTAATTTAAAACTATTTTAAAATTAAATTAAAAATGATTTCCTTTTTTTTTTTTAACTTTTCCTTATTAAAATTATAAGCCAATTAATTATATAAAAATGGCTATAACTAATACATAAATATATTTACTTACTTAAGTAATAACCCTTTTATTATAAGCATATATTAACTTTTCTTTCCTAATATTATACATTAGTTTATTATATTTAATAAATAATGCTAGTTTTACTTTAATTATAAGCTTAAATTTAATCCTTTTAAACTTATTTTTAATTATATTAATTATAAATTAAAAACCTAACTTTTTTATCCCTTACTTATTTTACTTAAAAATATAAGGTTATAATATATACCTTTTTATAAAGCTTATATTAAAAATATATTTATATTAATTTTTATAATTAATATAATAATAAGTTTTACAACCATTTTAATTAACACTTTTTTTAATTTATTAAATATATTTTATTTCATTATATTATTAATTTTATATTTAAATAATTATATTTTATAAAGCTATTTTATATTTTTATTTTAATTATTATTATTAAATTTTAAATACTTTTAATCCTAATATATTAACCTTTTAACAATAATAAGAAATTATTAATAAATTAAATAAGGTTAATTATAAAATTAAGCTAAAACAAAGTTCCCTTTAAACTTTAACCCCTTAATTAAGCCATAAGTTTAATAATAAAAAAAGCCATGGAAATTTTATAAAAGATTAATTTTAAACCACTTTTTATTTAAACTTAAATATAAAGTAATAAGTTATACTAAGCTTTATTTAATTAAATAATAATATTAATAATTTACAAATAAATCATATATATTTTTAATTTAAAATAACCCTTTTTATAAAAAACTTATAAGTTTTATATTCTTATATAAAAACTTTTATAATATTTTATAAAATTAATAAGAAATTATTTTCATTAAATTCTTATATAATATTAATTAATATTATAATTAAAAAATTCAAATTAAAGATAAAAATAAGAAAAATTACAAAGGTATAAATAATAAATTATTATTAAAAACGCTTTAAAACTATATTAAAATTAAACTTTAATAAGTTTATAATTTTATCCCTTTTATTAGCTATAATCCCTTTAAAAAGCTAAGATATAAGTATTTTAATTTAATTTTAAATATAACTTAATTTTAATATAATTATAAATAATAAATAATTTTAAAGATTAAAACTTTAAAAAGGAAAATATTAAAAGTTATAAAATAAAACTTAATATAATTTTAATATAATTTATTAATATTTTTCGTAGGAATTATTACTAATAAAAATAATATGATTTAATTAAAAAGCTAAAAGATTTTAAGGTATTATTACGTAATGAAGTGTGGGTATACGGATTTAGGCGTTAAGGTAATCCGACCTAATAGCCCGGACTAAATCAAATCAAATCTAATCTCTACCCATCCATAAGAGGCACTGGGTACCTATATCTCAATGTAATGAATCGTGGCATAAGAATCTACTAATTAACTAGGTAGCTAATATACATTCTATATCCCAATATTTTAACCATGAAAGTGTCCAATAATCCATTGAAAATGACAAAGACAAGAAATCTCAACTAACAAGGGCCCATGGCTCTCCTATCGTCCTCTAGACGGTCTAGTAAGCTTCTCCGTACGGATGCGAATTTAATTCTGGAGCCTTCAGATCAGGGTAACCCCGGAATTCCAACTTATCGCCATCTGCCATAAGTTTGGCCATATGTTCCCCCACTTCTGCCAGAAATTTCTCAACCGCCTTTGGGTCGCTCATGTCGAAGGGCTCTTGTCCTTTGGCAATTTGCCGCATCTGAGTCCCGGCCGCCGTCAAGTGGATCAAGAATTCGTCTATAATTTCGTCCCTGGGCTTGATGGCGGCAGTGACTTTACCAGAAAGAATGTCGTTGGGGAGGCGCGGCTCCTGCGCCGCCGGGCGACCGAGACCGATGCCGTCGAGAATGTCGAGGGCCTTGACCATAGCAGCAGTAGTGCGGAAACCACCAGTGAGAAACTTCTTCGTCTTGGACAGATGCGGCACAATATCGCGCACAAACTCAAGGAAGTATGCCTCCCGCTTTATCGTTGATTCCTTTCTAGAATTATAACCGAAATCCTCCAGATTGCCACCTGAGAGCTCGACGTAGTCAAAGTTCAATTCCTCCAGCTTCTTACACAGGACCTTGGCTTCTGCCGGCGTGATTCCCTTATCCTGGAACTCGACAGAGTTGAGCTTGATTCCAACGATAAACCCCGGCTTGATTCGCCTTTTGATTTCCTGGCCGATCTCGAGAACCAGGCGCATGCGGTTTTCGAGGCTGCCGCCGTATTCGTCGGTACGTTGATTCGTGCGTTCGGAAAGGAACTGGGCAATTAAATACCCGTGTGCACCATGGAGTTGTATACCGTCCCATCCTGCTTCCTGAAGGTACTCAGCAGCGTGGGCAAACCCATCGATCACACGGGCAATGTCTGCCTTAGTGGCTTCTCGGGGTCTGGCATATTCAGCCATCTTCGGGGCTACAAAACAGTACGTTAATCAGATGTTGCCACTACTTAGAGGCCGGCGGAAATATGAATATGACACGTACGGTGCTGGATCGCCGATGCTGAAAAGGTATCTTTCTTGATTTTAGCAAATAGTTGGCGTCCCGGGTGGTTAAGTTGCCCAATGATCAAGCTTCCATGTGCCTTCGCTGCTGCGGCCAATTCTTTAAAGGCTTCGAAGCGCGGGCCGGAAGGAGGACATTGGGGAGTGATGATACCATCACCAACGCCGCCCAATTCTTCAAAATCAATATCGAAATTCCCGGTAGCAATAATACCCCATTCGTTCTCTCCCCATCTAGAAGCTTACATTAGTTCCCGTGGCACTATAAACGGCCATCTTGTCTGGTTCTTGCCTTCGATATAACTCAATCATCTCCTTGGTTGGGATGCCGCGTTCCTCGACGTTCCTAGGACTCCAAGACGCAAGATCTTCGGCCATCGAAGCTTTGTAGAACCGATTCTTCGCAACCTTCCCCGAGAACTCGAATTTGACAGGTTCATTGAGGGGTGCGACGTCGACAGGGGCCGATTCATAGCGTTTGACAGGCATCGTGTTTCTTGGTAAAAAGCGGCAAATTCGAGTAATAAGGTGTTACGTAAATCTCTAGGAAGATATTTAATTATGCTCTTGTCAAGGATTCGAGCAATGGCTTTTTGGTATCGGACATCTCCAGCAAGCGTCAACTATATATATATACTAATATTAGGTATGCTTCCGCTCATGCTTTCTCATGGCGTAACATTTGTCAGAGTAGACAAATTGTGTCGTCCGTTTCGGACTCCATACCGTCAACTACCCATGCTGCCAAAGTTTCGGGTATATTGTAATCATTTTCGGTATGGGCTATGTTGCCGAGCTTGAGTCCAGAACAGGGAACTAGACGTAGGGAAGACGAGTATCATACCATAGAAACGGGGCTTGGGGCGATTTGTCATCTGTTTTCTCCCCGAGTGTCATTCGAATGTCTTCCTAATTTGAAAAAAAGAACGCATCCGCCGGAAGCCGTAGTTCTATTTGGTTCGAATGATGAATATTTCCCCATTATGTTTGTGAACCAGGGGCGACGTTTCATGCCGGCTCGGGCTTGTTGAAATTCCCGAGAGGCCACGGAACTCCACGGCACTCCACTATCATCACAACGCCGGATGGTCAATATTAGTCTAACCATCCGTCTTGACGAACGGAGAGCCCTTTTCTTTTATGCTATAATTCTAATTACGGATTCAAGATAATCGGTATCACCACCTTTAAAGCATTCCCAGAGATTTTCGCTTGATAGATTCTATATACCTGATTGATGGTAACCATACTTTAGACTAAACCATTGCGACAAACAGTGGTGGACCTGTGCATATAATTATCTATCTAGGTAGATGCTCAGTGGTCTTCAATATGGATTAACGCTCCTATCTATGCTAACGCCCTTTTTAAACAGGATTTCAATACCATCTGCGCGGTTTCGTGGATTTAAGAGCTAATATGGAGCTGAGCTGCCTTGATGAACAAGTCATAAATTGCATCTCATGCTGCGGACATGTGACGCTACACGTCTCAATCCATACGTGGGATGGAATAGACTGACGAACCAGAACCCAATATGGCATTGTGGCCAATTCGTGCTCCTCCACCTAGTCAATATCAACCTCGATATCAAGATCCATAGCCGCAATAATATCGTCATCCACAATCGGCTTGTGGATCTGGGGAATTCCCTTCTTGTCCTTTCCTGTCTGATGGTTCTGCTGCTGTAACTTCTGGAGATGGGGTAACAGCGGCGCTTTCGTAGTAGCAGTCTGTTTTGGTGTTCCGTTGGCAGGTGTAGATGCACCGCTTCCGTTAGTCGGTGTCGATTTCCGCTCCGTCGATTCGTTGAAATCTTGCATGAACTTGGGCTTAGTTCTAAGACGGCGAGAAGAATCTTCTTGAACATCTTCCCCCCGTGCAAGACGGGCTTCAATTTGGCGCGCTTTTGCTTTCTCCATCAACTGTGCCTTACGTACTGCTTCTGCGTTGCGACGGCGGTTCTCAGCATTCAAAGCTGCTAAGCGTTCCTGTTGCGATGGTGTCGAGCTTGTAGATTTGGTAGACGGTGCAAGGCTGGTCCTAAAAGCCAGGCGAGGAGTCTCAAGGGAGTCTAGCTGGTCCTGGAGCTCAGAAACCTTCGCATCATCCCCACGACTTTTCGCTTCCTCAATCAAGTTGACTAATCGGTTTCTCTCTGTAGGAGCGAACTTTCTAAGCAAAGCTCGCTCTCGCTCAACCTTAGCGTTCACTTCAGCATCTGTCCAATCGCGATTCACAAGAGCATTGATATCGTCAATCTTAGCATCTAGCGTCGGTTTCTTAGGAAAGATGATACCGTCTTCTTGGCAGACCTTCTTATAGCGATTGAACTCGGCCTGTAGCTGATTAGACTTGTCTAGACAAGACTGTGGGATTTATAGCATACCTCTGTGAATGGGGAGTCGGAGCAACTAATGAACGGCCACTCTCTTTCAGCCTTACCGTGGGCTGCCTTGACGTACTGATCGGTAACGAAGTTCTGGCCATTAGACTTCTCCATTGCGTAGGGTTTTCCTTGTGTGAAGCCTGGGACATAGCGTCATTAGTAAAAGGCTCTTTGAGTGTTGTGTCTGAAAAGTACCTTTGATTATGGCCATTCGGTAGACATTTGTGCCATCAGGGCCTGGTCCAAGAGCTACACGAACATAGCATCCGGTGATAGCCTCGTCAAAACCGGGGAAGAAACAAACTCGAGCGAAGCGGCTACGACCAACCCGTACGCGCTCAATGTCGCGTAGATCAGCAAGTGGGATTTCCCTCACCTCGGGAGTTCGCGACCTAGAACGTCGGTCTTTGGATGCGCCCCTCCAGCCAGCGTCGCTATTACCAGAGTCATCGTGATCAAGACTATCACGCGAAGTAGAGTGCGGCTTCTTGTTGCGTTCGCGGTCCTCCTCTCTTCTTCGCAGCCGATCACTCTTTTCGGCTCGAGCACGACGAAGGGACTCGATCCCAGCACTAGTTTCGCCCACCTTTGAGCCACCAACTCTTGTGCGCTGTCGCGAGGTCTTGCGCTGAGCATCATCTAAATCAGCTGCGCCAGCCTTGCGCTTCTTAGCTGACTGGCTATCATCCTCTCTCGTCTTCAATAAGCGACGCAGCAGTGTGTTTTGCCGCTGGCGATCGACTTCCTCCTGACGTCTAGCCAGCAATTGTTCTCTTTCGAGTTCGGGCATGGCTAAGATTTCTTCTTTCTCCGCTTCACTTGCATAGATACCATCAACAGGATACTTGTTATCGTCATCGTCTTCCATCTTGCCATTGGCGTTGGTCGCTTGGAATGCGTCGGATTCGGAATCGGATTCGTCCATTGGCGCAGAATCCTGCGAGGCAGGTGAAGCGATGGAAGAACTGTCGGGAGGCATGGTGATGAGTTAGATAGGTAGATAAGTTGGTGAATAGTCAAAGTGAATGAATTGGGAGAAATCAAATTATGAATTCGTAACTATTATGTCAACGAGGTAGGGTGAAGAGAAACAATTAGTTGAGAAATTTGATGAACAGAGTGCAGGTGGGAGGTAACATCGATATATCGAGTCGATAAGGTGAAAAATAAATTCTGTGTGTGCACATCGACAACGAATACAGTTGACTTGACCGGAGAGAGAGAAAGAGGTGTGGTGGTGGGGTTTTTGCGCAAGTTGGACTATGGTAACTAAAGGATACGGCAAGCGACAAGGCAAGTGGGAAACTCACGCCTCTCCTTCCTCCTCATCTGACTCATCGTGCTTCCTCCTACTAGGCTTCTGCTTTGTTTTACTCGATGTATGGCTGTTAGCTTCCGGGTCGGGCGACCCAGAGGCAGAACGACTTATGGCCTGCTCTGGTTCCTCATCGGACGATTCGTCGCCGCCAACAAGGGCTAGGAATTCATCATCTACGTCAGCCATACTGACAGATTATGTTTTCCGCGAGCGCGATCCAAAACTGGGTTCTAGGCTTTATTCAATATCGGCGATTCCAATGTTGAACAGCGTTCGGCGAATGCGACGCGAGATGGTAAGTGCTATTATGTATTGGACACCTCTGAGATCAGCGTGGTGCGGAAAATATATATGGCCCTTCTGATTAGACTCAAACAAACAGAACCAAATGATGATATTCAGAAAATGACGCGAAGAGAAAAAGAGGAGAAGTGTTGGGTGATGATTGACAAGGCTTCCCCCTATTTGCGGCAGGGTCAGACAATGTAGAAGAAGTCGAGGAAGTTGAATTTACAGCCTCATTGAAGATGCGTCGGAAAGTCCAAAGGCCTGCCAAGCTATCTAGTCTTTCTATTGTTCTTATTGGTGAATTATCCTTACCTAATTAATTCCCCGAAACTCCACAGTGACACTTACCGTAGTTGGCTGCACTAGCCACATGTGCCTCAAACTTTCAAGTTCAATACATACCGTAAATGAATACGGTAATCGGGACTTACTTCCGTCCGAAGTACCTAGGTACCTTCGCACCATATCGGCAAAAGTCTTGGTGTTCAATGTTGGGTTCCGTCTTTTTAGATACGGTGATGACCTCAGCTGCTGCCGACTGCTTCAATCCAGACTATGAGGAAAACAGCAATAAAGATTATATACCTATAGTAGGAAACTCAATGCGTTGAAAATACGCAAACATATAGCAATGTCTTTACCAAGAATACAACCGCGCCTTGTCCAAGTGCACCGAAATCTCCGACTGCCTGTACATGACTTTCTCATTCCTTCTTTATCTCAACCGGCTCATGGACGATTCTTAAGCACGACTCCAAAGAACAATGCAACCGTCTCGACAGGCTCATCCTCCCCAGCTGATTCGTCGAGGCCTCAATCCAAACGCAAACCCTTAACGAAAGAGCAGCGGGACTTTCTCTCGTCAGCTGTAAGTCCATCTTTACCTATTAATCCCTACAAGCTGTGCTAAGCTGCTGTCTTCCCGAAGCTCCGTGTGAATCAAGCTGGGGAATTAGCTGCTTGTCTGATCTACACGGCACAGACGCCGCCTATTATAAATGCACACCCGCATCTCCGGCCCTTGATGGCCCATATGTATGCGCAAGAAGAGGGCCACTTCAACACATTCAACACCCTCATCGCCAAACACCGTGTGCGCCCGACAGCCCTCTACCCGTTATGGTCTGTTTTGGCAACCGGATTAGGTTGGTCCACAGCAGTCATGGGCCGTGAAGCCGCAATGGCTTGCACCGAAGCTGTGGAAACGGAGATTGGCGGGCATTACAATAACCAAATACGGACCTTGCTAGAAATGTTTGAGCAATGGGAAGCGGAAGGCTACGAAGTAGGCGAGGAGCTCCAAGACCTTGTGAAAACATTGCGGCGGATACGAGACGAAGAGCTAGAGCATTTAGACCACGCTGTCGATAATGACGCGAAGAAGGCCGAGCCGCATTGGTTATTGACTGGCGTCATACGGTTGGGGTGCAGGGGGGCGATTTGGGTCAGCGAGAGAGTATAAAATCGTTTCCTTGGAGATCGAGTCCCGACTATTTGCTCATAGCTCTGGTGTCGTTTTACTACAAGTCCAAAAATCTCGGCGTTAGTGAGTTCACGATACTCTCAACGATAGGACAATGCCTTGCGGATAGCTTGTCTAAAAGGCTTACCCAAAGCGGCCTAAATTCAAGGCTCACATGAGTGCTACAGCTCAATTGCATCTGTATTCTACTCGATGTACGATTAGTTCGGATGTATGCTAAATGTGTAGTTAATTTGAGATAAACGCATTGCAATTTACCCCTGCCAGGTGGCTTTCGTGAGGGGAGAACGGGGACCCAAGAATTTGTTCATCAGTGAACTCACAAATCGCTCATATGAACCATTTCTAATAGTCACAGTGATTCTTCAAAGTCTAGGCAATGCCTCAACTCCGTGAGCAAAGACCAGAAAACAAATATATAAGCTACATATGATATAGTTATTAATGACCTGATATAGAAGGAACCTTACTAAGCCTTTTGCTTTCCTTTTCCTGAACTAACCTGCCCAGGTGAGATCAGTGCTTTTTACAATATTCGACTATGATACCCAGTTACATAAAAAGCCTCCATCCACTGGAGTATCACACGTCTCGTATTTACGTATCTCTTGCCGGTAAGAGTCATCGCCGATGCGCGTACGGCAGAACTGTCTAAGCGTACATGCAGCCAACCAGTGATGTTGGCCGAGCAAAGACTGTGGAACCATTGTAGGGGAGATGCTAGTATATTGCCTCTTTAAGAACCCATGGTTGAATTATAACCATACACTGCTACATATCCACCTACTTTCCGACTCTGCGCAATGACTATATAAGCATGATTTCACCAGCTGCATCTCGATAGACAACCAAGACCTTCTCTTATTACTTTTGTATAGACTTTAGACAGAAACCGGGAGGGGACATATAGAAATAATGGCGTTACCCTTTCCAACACCTCCGTCTCTTCCCCCAGCCTTCTCCATGTCCTGGTGTACCACCGCGGATGTCGACGAAATGGTTGAAATACACTACGAGGCATTCATGACTGACCCGCGCAACGGCTTCTGGTGGTCGCCGGACAAGGCCGCCACGTGCGCATGGATGAAGCACCGGATCCTCCGCAAGATGGCCGACCGCAGTACGCGCCATTTCAAAGTCACCGACTCGCAGAGCGGTGACCTTGTCGCATTTGCGCGATGGGACATACCCGAAGGGTACGGCTCGGCCTTTGGCAGGGCCGCCGGAGACGAAGCGACGAGCGTAGACGTATCTCAGGCCGTCGCGGCGGGTGAAGGCGTCCGAGATGAGAAACAGGGAGGAGAGAACTTCCCCGCGACCACTGCACCGGCTGAAGCTATCGCGCCTCATATGATGGACCATCCAGAAGGCGCCCGGCCGGAGCTATGCCAACTCTTCTTCAATGCACTAAGCGACATGTCGAAGAAGCAGAACGCGAAGGCAATGCTAGGTAAATGAAGAGAATAATACTATTTTAATCCTGTTCAATGGCTGAAAAGTGTATTTTATAGGACTGTCACTTCTATGCACGTCACCAAAGTACTTTGGGAAAGGCGCCGCGAAGGCGTTGCTGTCGCCCATGCTAGCTATTGCCGACAACCACGGCCTCAAGACGTATGTTGAGGCCACACCCAACGGGAAGCCGTTATATGAGAAACTAGGCTTCCGGGAGGTAGACGAATTAACTTTCGATCTCAAGAAGTTAACGGACAAGTTCGAGGATATATACAAAATCTCGATTATGATACGGGAACCGAAATCGGCACGATAGAAATTAGAACGAGTCTTTGAGGGCTTCAGTCCCGCATATCCAAAATACAGTCATAGATTTAAGGGTATTATAGTTAGAATTTCTAGATAACACCAAGCGTCATATAATTCATTACATCCATCTCGAATATCTCTACCTACTCAAGAAGCCCCTTCCTCGGTTTCCTGGGCAATAAGTAATCTAGGAGAAGCTCAGACGGTATAGCTTATTTAAGGTTATGATGGAATGAATTCATTCAATTAACTTCGTCTCAGCCTACGAGTGAGAGGACAACGAGAACAGCGTCTTTAATCTTCGACTCTACTGGCACTATTGGCAACCAATTTACGGTTTATTCTGAAGAATTTGATAGAGGCAGCAAGGCTTAGAAAGCCAGCGGTCCTCTGTCTGAAGACGGCATAACATTGGATGGGATAAACCGTGCTAGAGTTGATGTTTTTTTCGCCTCCCTCGTGCTAAGCGGTTGATACTTTCCGTCTCCCTACCAGTATACTCAGTATAGACATCGCATGGAATTCCCTTTAGCGACCATTAATAGAAAACAGCCTTGCATGGACACTACCTGGGCCTTAGCAACATTCAAGAACTCCAAAGATAATACGTCGGATCCGCCAAGTTACCTAAGCAGGGGATATGGAAACAGTTTGTATTAGTTGGAGGCGACATGATCACAACTTTAATACATCCTTATTTATACAAGAACGAAGTTGAGAATGTTGGTCATGTGAACGATCGGCAAATGTTCCTGTTCCTAGAATAGCGCAATGCGGATTAGACGCCCCCCATGGACCCTGAATCTTCCCAAGCGGAACTGTCAGGCTAGCATCAAAGAACGTCAGAAGGTCGGCAAGAACAAGGATGCCAGATTAGGTACGGCAAACCTCGGTAGCTCGATTCAGGGTCCAGCATCCTCCATTTCTATTAGTTTGTGAGGTTATCGTGACATAGATGCCTTTTTGGTAGAGTCTTTGTGAGAAGAGTGAGGCTATGCAAAGAAATACTGCAATGGCCGGTCGGGGAACATGGGAGGAGCTGATGTCAGATAACAGCTTCAAGAGTCAAGCAGCAACTAAACTGTAGAGATAGAGATAGGTGAGTACATAAGCATCGCATAGAATTGCCTATTCCTAAATTTGCAGTGAGATTTTGAGATTTTTAATTTCACTAGTAAGTAGGGAGGAGGCGCTCCAGCTATAGGATGAACCATACCAGCTTCGAAAATCAATGGCTGCAGGGCATTACGAGGCGCAGAGTTCGAGTTCGACGCTTAACTTCATATCAGGTAGGTCGCATTTGGACAAGTCGATTACCTACATGTAGATAGTAATTAACTTGGGCTTATTATGTTTGATAGAAATTTTCGTCGGGGAGTTGTCTGAAGAAAGCTCATTATCTGTCCTTCCAAAGACGTCATTCGCCTCCTCGCCAAAGTGCTGATTTTGAGGATGACATCCAATTGACTTAGCCAGGTTAGCTATAACCTCAACGTGGGGAACAGGGATAAGCGCCCAAAGTAGTAATTATATCCCTGTATTTTTTTTTTTTTTTTTCCCTATCTTGGGGGTTCAATTTTGTTTCCCTCTTTATTATTAGAAGCAAACAGTGACCGTACGGTACTTTGGAGATCTGGCCAACATCTACCGTACTATACCTACATGTATATACCTAGGTCTGCAGAGAATCAATCTCGACACTGCTGGGAAATTCACATTCGTTCAAAGGATTGCAATCCTTCTGTGGTCGCTTGGGTTTTTATTTTTTTATTTTTATTTTTTTTTATTATTACATCAGGAGGCGACAATTTCGCCAACATTTTGAGCCCCTCAGGTACCCCTCCACCCTGTTTACGGCACATGCTACACGCAGGATCTGACTAAAAGGCACAATGTTAGCGAGATGTGGCAAAGAAAACTAGGAATAGAAATATGACCAAATATGGATCGATATATTCCAATATTCTTCTGTTTCAATGCTGCCAATCAGCAGGGACTGATCCCGTATTAGGCAAATCCTGGCATGGGATCTACGATGTACAGAATACCATAGGTGAGACACAAAACTGAGCTAAACAGCGGGTAGCCCTGCAGAACTGTTGGTATATCTCATAAGCGGAAGAACCTAATGAATGGCCTCACCCTCACTGCATGCAGCCTTGCAGCTCGCTTGAGAAAATCAGATACCTAGGTAGTCACTGCACCAACAAGGGGTTACTTGGTCAGATTCTGTGAAAGGAAGGGACTGGCCCTGCAATCCATGATAGTTGGGTCCACCAGATCCTGGAGAGACATTGAAGGTATTTTTAAGACGCCAGTCAGGAATGAGCGTTCCCAGGAATGATAAATAGTCTTTAGTCACGCCCCCGAGATATTTGGAACCATGCGCGTCAACAGCTCACGGAAGGTAGTACGCGAAGGGCAAACATCAGACGATCAAGATAATATTTGATAAGGAGATTAGGAACACGGTCTAGAAAGTTTACAATTCGATCTTGAGGTATTGTCCTAAGTAGATCTTGCCGTCGCTTCTCGAACTTCCAATGGTGTCTACTAAGCACCTTCTCTGGTGCGTCTTAGCATGCGCGTCACAACTAGTTGACGGTAAGCCTCTGTTCTCGTCCATCTCACTTACTTCGTAGTCTAACGCGATTTAGGGCTTGCGGTGCAAAAGCCTAGGGATAGTAAATGTTCGGCCAACTCAGTAAGGGGCACGCAAGCAACTCAAGCAAAGGGGTTCGGAGATGGTCTACCGCTACGGATCATGCCGCTTGGTGCCTCCATCACTCATGGCTACAAGTCTTCGGATGGGAACGGATATCGGAAGTACCTTCGAGATCAACTTGAAAAGAACGGCAATAAGGTCAATATGGTCGGTGAGAGAACAGGCGGGACCATGAAGGATGCTGAGTCCGAGGGCTGGGAAGGCTATAAGGTCGACCAGGTTCACGCCAAAGCGGACAAGGTCGTACCGAAGTACAAGCCCAACTTGATCTTGATCAACGTGGGAACCAACGACTGCATCCAGAACTATGACATTCCGAACGCGGGGAACCGAATGATCCGCATGCTCAACGACCTCTATAAAGAGTCTCCTAAAGCCACAATCATCCTGTCGACTCTCATAGTAAATGCCAATCCGAAAGTGCAAAGCCGCGTCAAGGACTTCAACAACCAGCTTAAGATGTTGGCAGACCGGTACCGGGCGGCTCACTATCGGCTTGTCTTAGTCGACATGCAGAGCGATGCTGGTCCTAAGCTGAGCGACTTGAACAAGGACGGCGTTCATCCAACTGACGAAGGATACAAGAAGATGGCCAATATCTGGTTCGAGGGTATCAAGGAGGCTGACCAACAGCACTTCCTTCAAGAGGCGGAGAAGGTCAACGGAATTCCAGACGATGGACCGAATTAAACGTGATGGTGTCAGCTATCGCTCTTATACCCATGGGATTGACCATATGCATGCGGGCGGCGTTCGGGCATTTAGCGTACCTAAGGCGGGCAGTTA
Organism: Hypoxylon sp. EC38; assembly: GCA_002120335.1. Classification (NCBI taxonomy): domain Eukaryota; kingdom Fungi; phylum Ascomycota; class Sordariomycetes; order Xylariales; family Hypoxylaceae; genus Hypoxylon; species Hypoxylon sp. EC38. Next base: position 2,608,352 of record KZ111235.1, on the reverse strand, counting down.
GACGGAACTTGTCTCTGTTTCCATGATAAGTATATTATGTAATTCTCTGTGTACATTGTTGCTTACCTAAGGTAGTGTAGCGAATTCTATTGCTGTCAATTTTGCCAATTCTGGGGGTCCCATAGAGAAGGGTATTCTAGTGACCCATCCCTGGGGCAAGATTAATGATACCGTGAAAGTATATTAAGAAATCGCGCGAGTCCAAATTGTGATTAAAAGAAAGGGAGATTCTTCATCAAGCTCCCACCTTATTTGATACCTATATTTACGGGGAGCACAAGATGAGACCTAAGGATGAAAAATCAGGAGATTAGCTGTCTAAATACCATGGACTAAATCACTCAACGAACGTCAACAATAACACGAGTACCACCACTTAGAGACACAAGAGACATGGGCAAGGTTCGCACAAATATAGAGTGAACTGACAAGTCTCTTCTTATCTATTTTTGTACGCACCGGATCCTGAATCTACCACAAATTTCAATCTGTGGCAGCCCACGTGGCATACCGCCTGATGTTAGGTCGGTTGGTCTCGGTAAACGTCCTGGTATCGCTTATTGATCAAGACGAGGTCACTGACTTGATCTGGATGCCTAGGTAGCACAATATGCGGATGTTACACTCCGGGCTACCAGAGGAACGTCAACTTCAACAACAAAGTTTCGTAGTGCCCGTCACGCCGCTACATTGGAAGTCCTTTGCGACCCATCGTATTGAGTCGTGTAGCACGCAACGCCACCAATCATTGACTAGTGGGCCACGTGGGGAATAACGTCGCATCTATATGTATTAGTTTCGGCACTGTCGTAAACAAATTCAACTCGTTTCAGGCACGAAACTTTGTTTGCCAGATGTATCCATGCCATCGTTTTCTATAGCAGGGAGCTTGGGAGGAAACTAGCCACCAAAACCCCTGACTAGATACTTACCAAGAGCTTTGGGGATGGTCATCATACGAAACTTTTTGAAGTGCGGAATTGTCTCCGTCAGGATGCGGTGATAGGCATTCCTCATGTGATTGCTTATAGCCGAGTTTTCAGTCTGAAGTGCGCTTCGAGTCGCTACAGGGCGTTCAAGACTCAGGGACTGGCCATTAGCTGGAGACTCATTAAGATGGACCGAATCTTATTGTATTCATGCTGATTTATTATGTTATTCCAAGGTTTATTATGGTGGTATAAGCAATTCTCGCGATTAAGAGGGCTGCATCCAGGGAATCTGCATCTGTACCGAAGGCCGTCTATACATTCTATCACCATCCGGACCCTTTTCTATGAATGATTGTCGTCCTCTAGCCTTATCGGGAATGTGGGCAAATAAGGTAAACGATTCCTCCATGTGCGTATTAGTTCGGTTGATACCATAAGTTTCTATTCCCCCCACTCTCTCTGAATCGGACACCACAGTGCCATTCACTGCTGTCACATTTCGGAAGTAGAGTTCATCGACATCACCCCAAGCGCCGACAGTAGGATTTTCACTGGAGCCACCGAAGTGAAAGACCTGGTTGGTTGTACCGTAGCCATAACTTTTCTTATGGTCTCCCGTCTGAAAGAAAAAAGCGGTACCGTCGCGACGAGTCTTCAAGTGAGAGGTAGTATACGGGGTTTTTCTAGTAGGAGGAACGTTTGCAAACGCCTCGAGACCTGTCGGAAAGATAGAGTTACCTTCAACTTGGACCTCGAGCCCTTGCATCAGATGTGCGCTGATTGTTAGGTTACCACGCGGCGACCTGAAGTATGTTTGATTGCAATATAGAGGATAATTATAAGCGGCTTTATAAGAGTTGACGGGCTCCGCAGAAGAATCGACTCCAGCGATGGTGAAGTTGTTGATTGTGTTTAATCCAAAGTTGGATACAATTGCTTCATTGGAATATGAGAGGACTTGGGTCCAGGTCCTTTCTCCAGTTTGATTTTCCGAATTGATGGTGGATTTGGCGCTTATAGTCCTCTCAACAACTAAATTGAAAACCAGAGTTTCATTGAATCCAGTCTCGTTCTGTGCAACTTGATGAGAAAATGAAACAGTGGGCTCAAGGTACTCCCCTGTAAAGCCATTACCGGTTGTCACTGACCCTTCCTCATCCAACCATAAGAAGATCTTGCCTGTGACATACCAGCTGTCATTGACTGCCTCCGTTAATGTAGCGTTAGCCCCGTCGCCGACATCACTTAAACCAGCGACTTTGATCGTGAAGGTGTGCTCAGCGCCGTCGCAAAGTAGATGAAGCCACGGAGAAATATCAATTTGGTGCTCATTCAAATCGAAGGCCTGCAGGCCCACGATGGGCCGATGTAAGCTAGGAACTACTCCACCCGTGAATATCACCGGGAAAGGCCATTGTACCCCGGCTATTTTGCCGTCAATGAGAACTTGAACCTCGCGAAAGGGGGACAGTCCAAGTAATGGCCCTGTGGTCTCACTGAACGTAAGGACGTCGCTTTGAAGGACATTACTCCACCAGAACTCCTCGGAGGCTTGGCCGTTGGCAGAGACGGAGAAGACAGCTCTGTTGACATTCTGGGGGAGTGTAATCGTGTTTGTCGCATTGTCCGCCGGTAGCGTGAACAGACTTGGTCCATCCATTACCCCCTTTCTAGTAGATATGGGGATGATCAGGTCAGCTGGAGCTTCATCCGGTTCGACATTAGCTACGAAGAAGGTGGCAGTCAGAGTGGCATTGAATGAGCCAGTATACTTGTCGTCTATCAGGTTTCCTAAGTCAAATATCAACTTCTGGGGAGTTTTCCAGAAGTACAAGTACTCCGTCATGTCCTTCAAGAAGGTCCAGCGGATTCCGGGAGGTAGTGTTGGTTCTGCAGTTGAGGTCCGCCATACCTCGGTATCGCCAAAATACATCAATGCTATGCGATCGAATTGACGGCCTTCGGAGACAACGGTAAAGTTCATAATAACTCTATTAAAAGGACAGCCTGGTGGTGTATAATTTCCTATTTAAAGTTAGAGATCATGTGTAGCGAATATATGAATACTTCTAGTACTTACCAACAAAAGGCTTGCCATAGCTAAAACCAAATACATGGTCCATTAACAAGACTGAGCAAGGCTCGTTTGGGGTGACTTCCCTTGCGATTTCTGTTTCACTGATAACCGTCGACTGTGAAATGGGCCCATTAGGGCCTAGCACTGGCTGTGCGACCTGGAAACACTCTAGCACGGCCCGAGTATCTGTCGAAGAAATGGTAGTGAGTGAACCCTGAAGGTATTCAAGTTCGGAGCGAACAATTTGTTTGAAACTCGGAGAAGCCAGAAACCAAAACCTGAAGTCTATTCGTGTAATCCAAATGAATGAAACGAAACCAAGTAATAGTAATGTTAACTTGAACCTCGGTCGGCTCTCGTCAACGATACGTGATTGCTTCTTGTTCCAGTTCCATACATCTCGATGCCAAGTCACGGGATCGCGCGTTGTTTTCTCGGGGGTAATAGCCATCTCGGACTGTGTAAATGATCCAATGGGAAATATCGAGATATAAATACGTGTATAAGATGGTCTATATGTGATGAATGCGAGCGAAGCACAACTCTTGTTACTATCTTAACTTCTTAGGCATAGAGTGAGCGACCGGGGTCGAATTAAGAGCCTTTTCTTTTTGGCTTGAGCCTACTCATAGGTGAACGAAATTTAGACCTTCATGATTCGGGGAGGAAGAAGTTTCCATGGTAGATTTTCGTAACTTTACAGCAGCATTCGGGGTTGCTGGCAATTGACCAAAAAATGAGGAACGTGCTCATTACCAGGGGCGGTAGGCACCTATTATTAGGGAGCTCATCCAATAACTCCAGAGGAGGTTGGAGGGGCGGGGGAGGGGGTTCTGTGGCGCTGACATAAGCCTCCACCTCCCCTAATTGTGGCTTTATTACACCTTGGTGACATAACCTTAGAAGAATGAGGTTTAACGATTAATTAGGTACCTATACTACTTCATCTCTATCTTCCCTTGATAGCCAGCTATACAAAGTGGGGTATAATATGCATAATCTTTACATGCGCGCCATAATGCTTTGATGTTGAGGGTAGGCCGGTATCCCGAGAATCAGTGTATATCCCGGATCCAGCATCCCTAATTAGTCTTCTTCTAATCTCATCCTTTCCTCCCTAGCCATCAGAAATCACTTCTTACCCGGGCGTACTCAAGGTCCGTAGCTGTTGGTCCAATAATTTTCCCTTGCCTTGGCAGCTAATCTGCGTCTGATATCATCGTCGTAGAGGTACTGGAAGAAGTTGAACACTGCGAACTCGTCTCTCGACATGATATACTGCTCAGGATCTGCCATTATCCTTCGCCAGATCTCCTGTAGAGCTTTTTCGAGTACATTCTTGATGGACGGATCGTATAAGGCATCCGGAGTCTCTCTCGCCACCTCCAGCACAGATATCGTTTTGGTATAGTCGATACATCCGCGCACACGTGTGTCTGTAGCTGTGGGTATATGGTACGCTCGCTCAGAGTCTTGTCCTGATGGCCCCCGACCATTAGGGATCCAGTTGGAAAAGCTATTAGGAAGTCCATTAAAAACGTCATTGGGAAGACCGTTGCAAAGTCTATTAGGAAGCTTGGTGAACTCGTTTTCGCCAAGCTTTGCGCCAGTATCGTTCGTTTTGATAGGGTTTTGGATAGATTGAAGCGTGGTTTGTAGCATAGGTTTTTGAGTGGGTTGGCCGCCTTCACTATGGTCTTCCCCTATAGGATTCGGCGCCATCGTGTTCATGGTACTGCTGTTGACGGCAGGTGGGGTGGTGGTTCGGGAAACACGAGAGATGTGTGTAAATAGGCAAGTATATATATATATATATATATATACCTAGGCACGTTGACTGTTTTGCAGCGAAGCTCGAGATGTTCGTAATATTTAGGGGGGAAATGTATGTTAGTTCGGTTAGGGCAAAGATGTTGCTCATATATACACCACCAAGCTCATCTCGCCCGGGGAGGGATTCACCAAGGCGTGATGTATATATAAGTAGGTAAGAAAGCACGACCTCGTGATCCAGAACAGGAAAAAAAAAACCAATTACTTAAGTCGAAAGTATAATTAAGCACCTAGTTAAATTATTGAACTCGGAGTGTCTTGGGTACATAGTTGTGGCGTCTTGCATCTAGTCAGTAACTCCCGAGTACGGAGATACCCGTTTAGTTGAACTACTGGAAAGGTTCCCCTTTCTTTTAAATTCGCCCCATTCGGGAGAGTTACCTTCGTACCAAACTCTATATCATTATTTTCTGACTCCTTGGCAGGATATAATAAGTCATCATCTATATATTTATGCTTCAATATTTCTAGCTGGACCATCCTTCGTTCTTGTTGAAGTGGTTAATATTATGGTCGGAGGCTATCTCTGAAGAGGGAGGAATATATTTACGAATAGAAGTAGATGTTCACAGATTCAAGTATAGTTATTGCTCTGCTTAGTCCAATAATATGCCTACTGGTATACCCACAGACTAAACTCTTCCTTCTTTACCATCCGTTCCATCCCCCTGGAACCTGCCTACCATCATTAACCCTAAGCTGATGGTTGTTGTAAATACCATCCATTTCGGTAGATTTGGTCCTTAGCGTAATATGTCAAATTCAGACGCTAGTTGGTCGTATTCAGATTGATGATGTAAGACCGGTTGAGAACGAATGACTCGACTATGTGCTTCTAGAAATATTCGTAATCTTGCGGGGATGTTAGTCGTAACCAAGAGATTGCTGGGCAGCTGAATCACTAGAGCCCTAATAGCCCAAAGCTTTGGAGAGATCGGTTCTAGAAGGGTGTTAAGTATCCCCTAGTGACTCGTCCCAAATTCTGCACATCTCATAATTAATCCAGCTGGTGGTTGGGTTTAAGGGGGTGGCCGGCCCACCAAGTCTCAAGTGCGTCGCATTTATCCTGCGAATTCGTGGCTGAAGCAGTTACCGGCATTTCCACTGACATCAGGTCTTAAAGAGATTTCTAGTTTTTTAGTTGTCATGACTAATCCCACAGGAGAAAAAAAGAAAAAGCCTTCGCTGACTTAAGGGTGGCTTCTTAGGTACCTAGTCATAGAGAGATCATCTAGAACGATGGCATTTTCCGTATCAACTCCAGTATATCTCGACATATAGATTGATAAATGGGCTCGAATATTGCAAGTTCTCGTATTCACTCCCGGAGCCATAAAAGCTGTTTCTGAGAACATATCGAGAGTGGGCATGTATGTAACGTGGTTGCATGCCAAGGGTAATCCGTCAAACCTTCTTTTTCAGCAGAACCACTGATAATTTTATTCTACTGGCCGCCATTGTCCTGGCATGTGGGCTATACTCTCAAGCACATGGCATTTAGAAGCCATTAGAGCTATGACTAGAACGTGAGATCTAGACCGGCTTCGACTCGGCGTTTCTAAGTAAGCTAAATTTCCCCAATATAACGAGTAAGAAGTGACATAATTAAGGGGGATATTTCTATTCGAAGAACTACGCCGATAGAGCGATCAACGTCCATGTGGATTTGAGAAGCGAGAACATTCCGAGCAATGCTACCTGGATATTATATGCTATGAGACTTGACATCAAGCAACATTAAAGATACATGTACATACACATTTCTTAATCGAAAACAACAGCTCGAATTAGTTAAACCTTTGCCAAGTCATTTTTTAAAATTTCTCTCATATATCACATAGAAAAAGTCAAACTATTGTAGTTGACGGCGTCCCTATGGTTTCGAATCTAATGTGGCTCTGATCGCCATTCGCCTCAACTTGCAGCATAGGCCCCTAATGGGCCGACATTAACGGCTCTTTCTCAATATAGGTGTCTTGTGTAGACGGATTTGAGTAGATTCACAAATTGATCATTATAGTCAATTATAGTCTATGTGGAGTGTGTCTAATGGTTTTTCGTCGATCGTACATCCTCCCAACGCCTATTATACAGACCCCTGATTAGGCTGATAGAAGATCGGATTGTATGAAATGTAGTCAAAGTATATCCACCGACTTATAAAGCACATTTCTCCGTTACCGTTTACCCGGCCGCTTTCCAATGTTCCAGCCCCACGATCTGAGGACTTTGACTACTTTAGGTGTTATCGCGGCAGTCAAAGGGACTCGGAGGAAGATGAAACTTTTATGCACTGCGTAGGCAAGAGCCAACTGAGTCCCGAGACCTGACCATTATGTGAGCAGATAATTGGGACGACCATTCTTTTGATGAACTCACTAGCTTCCGCCTTGTGCCTTCTCTCGGCTTCCTCCACGCCCCATCGAGCCATCTCGACGTGCTCGCTGATCTCTTCATTACCGAGATGTTCCTTCTCGGACTCCTTTAGAGCTTCGCGATATTCGTGCCACCTGTTTCGAACGGATTGCGGTATCACCTTCTTGACATTTGAAACCACAAAATGTTCAATTTCACCTGAATTGTGTTAGCGGCCTCTTTTCATGCTATTATCCCATCACCACTAACCTATCCTCTCCGTTCCCACCGACCGGACCAGCAAGAAACAGAAGGGGAAGTCCAAGACCGTTAAGCCAAGGTAAACCCCCAGAGCTGCCCACCCGTATTCTCTAGACAATTTCTTTAATCTTGCTGTAATACCCTGAGGTTCTTGAGTTGCGGCATCTGCAGTGTCCTTCGGGGAGGATTTCGAGTCTCGTAGTCGGGAGGTTCGATGGAACGATCGTCGGGTCGAACGAAACGGTAGTTTATAGGATTTAAATAGGCTGTTGGTAATTGTAGATCGCGGTGCCGTATATGAGGCAGTCGTTGAAGCTGGTAGCGGCTTAAGCTGTTGCAATCTTGTGACAAAGGTCCGCCTCCATGCTGCTCTCTCCACGTTCGGTGCAACCTGCCGCAACACAGCAGTCCTAGTTGTGCCGACGATCGGTCGGAACATGCGCGAATAAACCTGTGACATCTTCTTATGTACTCCTTGCGACACGGAATAGTGAGAATTTCGGCGTCGGCACAAACGGTCAGAATGGGCGGTTTAAAGACGCTAAAAATCTGACGATAGCTCGGAGGATTTCGGTCTAAAGAGGCTTCGGGTAGTTCAGCTAGACCTATGTCCGGTCGTGCCGCCGGGAACAACGCAGCTCGCAGCGCATAGACCCCGATTAAACCTCAAAGTAGAAAAAATAATGCCTTCTCGTGTGTAGCAATTGTCAATTCTCGGTTGCGTTGGCGTAACGATATCCCACGCTGTTCCCCCGAAGAATCTGATTTATGATGACACGACGATGAGCTCAGAAGTCCAACACAAAAAATTTGGGAGCTCTGTATACATAGTACATGCAGAGTGATGCAACTGCTGGCCAATCGCTGAGTACGTACCGGGCCTTTAAGGTTTACCGTAGGTATGGGTCTCCTGCCCCCAATGAAACCTCTTGATTGCTATCCGTCCTTGGTCCGTACATTGATTGATACATACCGCTCTCACTCAAACCTACTTACATTTTATCATATTAATTAAATGATTTATTTAGGCTAGGGAAAAAAAAAACACCTACGTTTAAGACGACTGGGATAGCGGGATATCCGACGCCGCTTCTCGTAAATCGCCCCCTACGAAGTTAAATACCCGCTAACCGCAAAGAGTATACGGTGAGGTAAAATGAAGTCGACAGCGGGAGTCCTACAGATATTGAATTATAATAGAAGCATTCGTATCGACGACTAGGTCCTGAAAATCTACGGGATTGCCAACTGCTTCGATAGAAGATAGAATTGTGCCTGGATCCCGGCATCCTTGGAGTCCTAACATATTGGTAACCAGCTTTTAGAGGTCTAGAAAGAAAGTAAATATCAAAATTTAAGACAAGCAAGATTTCGAAAATAGCAGCCTCTCGTTCTATCATATGCGATGGACGTTCATAGCAAGACATTGAGCGAACGCTGTATACCACTTGTGATCAGCTGCCGTCCTACGTAAATTGTTTTCAAAGAGCCTCGGGATGATATCGCGCTGGGACGTCAAGGAGATTGAATAATACCGCGAACTTCTATATAGCCTCCACTATGATTTCACTCCAGAGTCCGACAGATCATTACTTTGAAAGGAACACATGTTTCCTTCACAACCGAGTCAGACAAGACGCTATCCTAATGGCTGTTTTATCTTCAGAACGTTCCACTTCCTCATATACGAGCTTCGTGGAAATTCAGAGGCAAATGTTACGCAAGTTGTCGGAATTGACTTCTACGATTAGAGTCATGATGCCGGGTACTCCGTCGGTGGTTCATAAGACTGTCAGTCGATCTATATTAGCGGAGGAACTAAGTGATCCTTGCTTTGTATGATGGTTCGTGCGAGGTGGTGCCACGACCGAAAGACATACTGGAGATTGAAATCTGTCCCATAGGAACTCTTACCTTGTTAGATAACTTATACCGTGGTGAACACGGAGCATGCATATATTTGGGTTGAATTAGATTAGATTATCTAATAGATCTCTTTTTATAACGTCTAGCCGGGAAACCAAAGTTATGCCGCCTGGGCTGGAGTCGGGCATTGATTACCATGAACTTAGTTCCAAACCAAAAGTGGCCATAAGGGAGCTCTGTTGGCACAGTAGCCGCCTTTATATGTCAAGCTTTAAGCTGCTCCTCATTATTTGGTCATCGTATCGTGAGTGATCTCGATGTCTGGCTTAGGGTTAGCCACATCATCAACAACTCACGGTGGTTGCTCCAATCGCTAGTTGCAGAGATCGGGTTTTGATATATGTTACAGCAATTGAATGCGACGAAGTGATAGAATTGAGAAAGTAATCTTGCAGGCGCGAACTATGAGTAAATTACTCTTTGATTCTCTAAAATCAAGTCCAATTCAAGAGAACTTTGCCTTTTTATACGACCCAGAACTGTAAAAACACCCTTCGGGTTGTCATAGGCAAGGGCCACAGCTAGAGTGAAGGTTGGGAATACTTATCAAATGAACTTGAACTAGTAGAACTCGGATATCTCGCATTAAAAGAGGCGTCTGAAGGACGTAATGAGGCGCAGTTCGTGGGAGAGGCTGGCCTGTCGGAAGGGAGCACAGGCTCTACAGGTCGACTGGTTGGGGTGTAGTCGCTATGAAGAAGATGCAGGGTCTTGGGCGGCACGCCGTTGCTGGGTCAAGTTGTTGAACGTGGGGGAACTATGTGAGCCAATCATTTTCGAAACTTCCAAGATCTTATCGCTGAAATGGATGCAGGTAATGCAGACTCCGATGGTGTTGCGTGATTGGCTGTGGGTCGACTGCCCGGCCAACCATGACGGACGAAACCCTTGAATGTGGGTGGTATGATAAGCTTTCTTTATGTAGGTACCTGGATTCGGAATTCAAAGGGCTGTGTTGATGATATTAGAGGCCGCATTCGAAACATTCAAGTACGTATGTAAATGAGAATAAATTCAAGTGACGTCCACAAGTTTGCAAAGAAACTAGCTTAAGATAGACTTTCTCTATTTGCCATAGACGAACTTTTAGACCAGACCATCTTTTGCGTTTAAATCAATTTAAGCAGACGCGCCGTTTGGAGAGTATTCCAGTGTACCCCGACGTCACTATTTCTAGAACGCTAAGGAAGACTGGATCCAATGAGGTCATAGTCTTGCACATATATGGGAACTGTGAAGGTACCGTACACAGAGCTATCCCGCAACTGCCGATCACCAGGCCACCAGCATCCATGATACATATCGACATTTACTTATAGCGACAAAACATCGATGCGCATCATTTGATCGACATTAGACGCTCCATAACTCTAGGATCTACTTTTTGACCAATAACACATCCTCAACAACAGATTGAAGTACACAACTTTTCTCTCCCCGGGATTGTACCACTCCACTCTCGAGTCCAATCCAATCTTCCACCACTCGTAGATTATCTATCATATTATTCATCGAGGAAACGAAAGCCCAACCTAACCCAAACATCAACTTAGATCGTCACCGCTGGCTTTCCCCAGCGAGATACCTAACTACTTTGTCCCCCACATACGCTATTTACACGGAATCAGCATATCGCCATAGCCATCGTCATTGTCGAGCCCGGCCTTTGCGACCCGAAGCGCCGTCGACATCCATAGCTTTTGCTTCTTAATAAACACGCATTAGCTTGTAACAATAAGTACCGCCAACATGGAATTCATGATCAAGTCGATCTTGCGCATCCTGCAGGTCCTGCTCGTCCTGCTTGTTACGGCGCTCATCGGCAATGTCATCGCGAGCAACATCAGCGGCGCCGAGTCCGCCATCAACTTTATTATGTTCGTTTGCGCGCTCTCATGGATCGCCGTGCTCTACGGCCTAATCTCGCACTATGTCGCTGCGATCGTGATTCCTATCGTCGCCCTCGCGCTCGACAGCGCAGCGACGCTCTTCACCTTCATCGGCGCTATTGTTCTCTCCGCCAAGTTGCAAGCCGTGAACTGCGCTAATCTGGTATGCTCTTATTTCTACCATATCATCAGCTACCACCAAGAACTTTAACACTTACTGACATGACAACTCGTTTCAGGGCCGTAAACCCAGCGATTACATCGCCTTCGGCTCCAACGACGACGAGAAACGCTGCCGCGAGATCCAAGCCAGTACCGTATTCCTATGGTTCCTATTTGCCGCGTTCACTGCGACTCTCTTCTTCTTGTTGAGGGAGCTTCGGCGCGCGGGCGGTTCTGTCCGCGGTCCTAACATGTCCCAGATCGGCGTTTAGGCTGCTGATGGGATCGAGGGTCACCATTGTCTCGGTATGCCGTGGGGATGTGCTACGACTTTATGGAAACAGTAATGTGTGCCACGCCCAAGGCTAGATACTGAATGTATGATCATGGATTAACAATAACGAGGAAGAGACTTGGCGTTTAAGGTCGGCTTATATCCCAGTGGGCAAGTCCCCTGAACGATACTTATTCCGCACGAACGCAGAAAACTCTCTTCCCGAAAGGATAGGAATGGTATTAAAATAAGTTCTGGATTGTTTTGCGGTTTGCGACGGGAATACAAATTCATCACGAGTGTATAAGGGGTGTTCAGATTATGCATGAGAACAACCATTTATGTCTGGATTAGTCGAGTATTTAGATTATCGAGATACCAATAGGGTATCAGTAATACAAATTTTGAAACTGGCACACGTTACTCAGTATATTAGAAGCACGTATGATCGTTGTTAATTAAGTAACAATGCACCCGACGTCGGCTCGGGGGTTAACCGCCATAGGAATGAATATATGTACCCATTACGTTATTGTGTAGCTCAAGATAGGATTATCTTAAGTCTAGTAAGATTCTTATGTTGTTTGTTATAAGGAGAGACACGTAAACCCATATCTTGATTCGTCCTAGGAGGATCTTCCCATATTTCGAAGTTAAGCTCCAGATACATCTTCTATATATGGCATGTAAGTCATCCTCTACTTGCAGGGAGTCTAAAAAGAAATACCTAGGTGAAAACCTAGATAAGTAGAATCTATACTTCAGCTCGAGCGCTAACCTCCCCTACTCCGGGGGCTCCATCATCCACCTCATTGCCGTCATCGAGTCTATCCAACGCCCTACGAACCTCCTTGTCCCACTTACTCAAGCCAACAATCACCCACTCTAAGATCCCAACTAGATATAAAGCGACACACTGTCCAATCCATAAGCCTTGTAAACCCCATCCATTAAACGCAAGGTATATTCCTGCCGGTAATGCGCCACCATAGTAGCTAATCAGATTGACGAGAGCGCCAACCCATTGCCGTCCCATACCCCGTAACACGCCACCACAGCTTCCATTCAACCCGTCCGCGATCTGGAACAGCGCTACAAACGGCATAACATCCGCCACAAGTCGGACAACGCGGTCATCATTGTTGAAAACCCTCCCGAACACGCTTTTGGTACTCATCAGAATAGTCAGTATGACGGCCCCGAGAATCGTAGACAGGATCGCAGCACAGTGAGCAGCTCGTCGCGCGTCGTGCGGTTTCTGTGCTCCGAGAAGATTGCCAATCCGAGCAGAAGCGGCAACGCCTAGGCCGAACGGAATCGTGTTAATGATTTGGTCGGCTGTCATGATAACGGACTGTGCGGCTAGCGTTATTGTGCCAAGCCTGCCGGCGGCCAGAGCGACAATCTCAAAGGCCCACCACTCTGTGCCTACGTGGATGACTCCTAATGCGGCGAGGCGTACGAACGGCCAAAGATTTGAGAGTGCGCGACGAGGAGCTAGGCCGCCCCAACATTCGTGGCCGCGTACGAAGGCTGCATATGCGACAAGGAGCAGGAAAGAAGCCCAGTATGAGATGCCAGTCGCAAAAGGGGCGCCGTAGAGGCCCAGGCCAAACTGATGGATGAAGAGATAATTAAGCAGAGCATTAAGCGGCGAGGTGATAAGGAGAACGTAAGTTCCCGGTTGATAGATCTCTTGCGCTTGTAAGTACTTCTTCATCGATTCGAACCACACATATCCTAGCCCTCCCGGGATCAAGATGTGCAGGAACTTGCTTCCCTCGACACAGATGAATTCTTCTTGTCCGAGTGCTCGGAATAATGGTTCGGAAAATGCCCATATGACGGCAACGACAGCATAAAATAGAGACAATACTACGATTCCTCGCTGTAAAAGAACCCCGAGGTCGTGCTTGTCTTGCGAACCGGTGAAGCTTGTCGATGCGAGCGTATCTAGCGCAGTTGTGCCGCCCATAGCAATCAGCCAGCCCGTGGACATTGCGAACACTGTATGAGAACGTTTTTGGATCAGTGGCTGCCTTGGTACGATGGCTTACAGGGATATACAATCTGTGTCATAGGCCCTTGGCGGCCTGACAAGTCCAGAAACCCTTTTATGTTTTGACAGGAAGAGCGGTAGACATTAACACTGGTCTATACTCACTATAACAGAAGGCTGCTGTGGCTAACGCTTCCGGAGAGAGACGACCTACGATCAAGACAGAAATGGTTTGAAGGCTATTTTGAAGCGTATACGCCAATATCACCGGAACGGATGCTTTAGTTAAGAGCCAAATTTCTGCCAGCCATTGCCGGTATTGTGGGTGTCGTCTCTCTGCATCGCTCGAAGACGTTTTTGGGAGAAGTGCAGTTGTCTCATCGTCAGATAAACTTGGAGGAGTAAGCTGGGTTGATGTTGTTGACGATAGGTCGTCTGTCATTTCGAAGCAGTAATCGAGTCGAAGTTCCAAGACAGTTCAAGAGGAGAGGGTGTAGAAATAGATCGCCTCCATGGGCTTTGAGTGAACAAAGATAGAGGTAGGGACCTACCTGCATATATCTAACTTGCATATTCGCAATATGTACAGTACTTCTGACATACATCTCCACTCGCATATCTCTGCAAGATATGGAAATGAATTTTGACCAATACTGTTAGGTAGACTCTCCCAAATATCAGAAACTAGACCTGAAGCAGCACCGGGTATTGCTACTGGTAACCTTTCCCGGCCTGTTGCAGGCATATAGGCACCCTATGTCTCACCTACATGACGAGAATTGCGGAATAGGAGTGATGAGCAACCTCATTATGGCGGGATATGGAGGCATATTGAATTCCAGGGGCCAATGAACGATTTGGGGCACTTTACCTGTCTTGTAGATTTCTGTGATACTGATATTGATTCGGTTTTGGGTTTATAGGGCGGGCTGAATCTGTCAATGTCGAACATCTGGGCTGCCATAGAAGACGGCCGCTAGTAACGCCATTGAATGTCCCGATTTGCTAAGTCGGCCCGCCAAGAGATGTTGAAGTACGGCATTTTCCTTTCGTAGACATTAACGATGCAGAGCCCCGTCCTCTTCGAAGTGTCATAGGTTCTTCATATGCGAGTTTTATCTGAAGCCAATTGGTATTGACCTGTGAGCTGGCACTGCATTGATATCAGGAGCATGCAGTGCTAGCTATTACAGCATGAATTTACCAATATGAACAGTAAAAGACCCAATGAGTTTTTAGCTTAATAGAATGTCAACGAAGTACGGAATAACGTCCAGAAAAGTTTCAATTGGGGGGTCCACGTGCGATCAATACAGACAAAGCGATAAAGTTATCAGTTTGTGACGTCATCTACAGTTCCCCCCTCTCCTTTCTTTTTCCTCCCTCTGTATACCATGTACATGTGGCCAGCCACAACCATCCACCATTTTATGTAAAAGACCACCGAAACCTAAGTCCCGTTTACCAGGGATCTCATCACTCACTAGAGCCTCAAAGTCGTTCTCAATTTGTGTAAAGGCATTACCGATATATGTACTCGGTAAGTGCCCAAAGAGATCTATGAATGAAGGCTTCGCGTTTGCGACACTGATTGAAGGCTGGAATCTGACTGTCCGCAGATTAGGTAAAGACGCATTTACAAGTCACGGATCCCGAAGCCGTGCTCCCTCCCATATGTTAGGCGAGAACTATCAGGTAAGAAAGTCATTTAATTGTATAGGAAAAGACATAGGGCAACAGGCATACTCATTCAAAAGACCCAAGACTCTATGTATGTGGTTTTCTCTTGTTTTAGGCCCCATCTTGAATTTTAGTGAACCGACCCCATGTTGCATTAATAATCACTTTGTATGCAAGGTACTTATATTCCAATATGCCCGATGTAACTTCAAATAATGATTTGATTTAATAGTTAGGCTAAAGTTCACACAATCTCAGGTATATCCTATATCGAGTTCAAAAGGGAAAGACAAAAAATGAGCTTGAGTTTACACATATAAGACTTACACCAAGCATTGAATCTATCTGCTATCGTTCGTAATACATACTATACATACGGTAATTATTATGCTTGGCAAGTCTATCTGTGAGATCTGGTACGCTCTTGACTTGATTGAACGGGGACTAAACGCAGCACAATAAGACCGTGCGTCGATAAGCGCCGACCCCTTAACGACATAGTCCATAAATAGATACAACTACGGGGCTATGGGGCTATGGGCATAGCCGGGTATGTAACTCCCAATTACTAGCTAGAAAGCTAACAAGAGTTGCAAGAAAATGGAGAAAAGTGTCTGTAACTTGGATAGTTCTGATGTGACACACCGTAGCATTAATCTCGAAGAGCTGAAAACTACCAAGCCAGGGCCTTAATCCTCAGCACCACCAAGCGCGAAGAATTCCTGTGCATAATGCAACTCGAACCCCTTCGCAAGAGGAAACTGGTGGTGATCTTCAATTTCTTAGCCCCAGGATCCATTTCGAAAGCAACCGTTGCGGATTGATAGTCGTCCTCGACAGTGGACCGACGGGTAAAAAAAGGTGCTGGACAGCCATTCCCTTGTTCAGCTTGGTACCAAGACAACTCATACGACTGATTTGAATATATTGCTTGCAACCATGCCATCTATTTTGGAATCGCAATCGGCTACGTCTTGTTTCTCTCTTAAGAACAGCCGGAACCCAATTGCACTCGAAGTGAACAGTGCAAGAGGTGGCTCTCTCATACTCCTAGGATGAGGAGACATCAAATGAATGATATGTCCCTGTTGATTTTCCTTTAATCAATTGAACCCTTTATAACCAGGCGGCTTTCATTGAGAGAGCATTGTTTACCCTGCTCTAGTAAAGATGGTCCACTTCGATCTACGGAAAGGAACATTTAGGTCCTTGAAGTCGGCGTCTACTTTCACATCGACTACTAAAAGTGACCCAAAGAGCGGGAAATGGCGATTTCGAGAGTCCATAGGGAGATATGGCATCTTAGTCATAGCTGGCGGCTCGATTCTTTCGCCTCTCATGCTCGGACTGCTTGCTATACTATGGGCTGGAAAGGGGCCTGGGAGTGGTGAGGATGCTTCGTCGTCATGGCGTAACATTGTGCTAAGAGGTTGGGTCACCGAAGCTGTTACTTTATGCTCTCTAGTCATTCAGGTGTGCACCAGCGCTCAAGCGTTGATATGTACTAGCTTGGCAGCGGCGACAATTCTTGAGACGACCGGCGTCCCCCTTTCCCAGGTTGCAGAATTCTCTACGATGCGAGGTGCGAATGATGGACCTTGGAGACTTGTCTATCTCATATTGAAGTCATCAGTCTGGAAATTCCTAACACTTCAACCTCTATTAATGCTTATCCTCTTCATCGGGACTATGGCGACGCAGTTCGCCTCGACTATACTCGTCACCGACTTAGATGTCGCCCCGATAACAGGCTACGCAAATCACACCCAGTTAAACCTATCCGTATCCGACGGCATATCCCTAGCTCAGCCTTCCGAAAGCCAGTGGATTCTCAAACCAACTGATTATGCTTCTTTCGGCGAAATCCCCTCGGGAATCAGTGTGCAACCAACCAGTCACGGCTTTAGTGACACTGGCAATGTTAAGAGGATATTTCTACCACTAGGACATGATAACAGAACTCAGATTCACCACTACAATGGCAGGGCTTATGGTATCAACTCCAGAGTAGCCTGTGCCGCACCAGTTCTAAGCGGGGTGTTTCAGACGTTCGATCCGGGTGCGAAGCCGCTGCCCTTTGTCCTTACTATGATTGGAAACATCTCATACGAAGCCACGTTTAGGAACGCCGGCCTTGACATGCCGCCTCTTTGTGCTGATGGAAAATGTCTTCCAAGCCAATTCAATTGTACCATGCCTACTGCTGGCATTCCAGGCAGGTTGGGGACTTATATGTGTGCCCCGGATCTATCAAATGTTATCGATGCCGACAATTTCACCTTCTTTAGCGATGGACGCAGTAGCCCAATTACTCCCCATTCGATGGTGTTTCTAGTTACGCGAAACAATGGGTCATTCGACG
This sequence comes from Hypoxylon sp. EC38, assembly GCA_002120335.1. Classification (NCBI taxonomy): domain Eukaryota; kingdom Fungi; phylum Ascomycota; class Sordariomycetes; order Xylariales; family Hypoxylaceae; genus Hypoxylon; species Hypoxylon sp. EC38. The sequence goes on along the minus strand of KZ111235.1, from coordinate 2,590,602 downwards.
ACTGGTCCTTTGTGAAGAATGTCAGCAAAATCCCAGACAACCCTAACCGCGACGATGAATGGGCTAGGTGGACACTTGGTGATAATATCAACCTGGATGCATCCCTATGCTTCTCTGAGTTCTTATGGGATATGTCTAACGTGGATTTATCTACTCCCCATGATACGGTTGAACCTACCGTCCCTTACGACCCAAAGCTCCAAACTGCAGATACCACCGCTGTTCGTACACTGCTCGGTGTGAATCCTCAGGCACCAACGCCGTCAGACCGCCAGCTTCTGACTGTCAACTCGATCAGTAATACCACGACGGATTCGAGACTTCTCCATTACTTCGACGGTGCACTCACCTCGGGCATTTATGGAATCCCGGATCTCCCCTCGGGAACGACAATCAATGGCGACGGAGCCAGTTATGGAGTGTCGAGTATCAACCCCTTTTTGGACTACGCGATTGTCTTCCAGGATACTTTGAATGCGACCAACCGTCCCGCGCTGGCTATACAAGCCACCTTCACCATCATGGCAATGGAGATGCATTACGCAAACCTAGCTATGCTAGACGTTCCCGAGGACGTGAGTATAACTATGGCTGTTCCCGCAACGGTACCTGTGCGATGGACGGGATTTGCCCTAGTTGTTGGTATCGTGTGCGCCAACACTATAAGTATCGTTGCAATCACGGCTGTGTTTTTGCTACGAACTAGATTCTCAAAGCAGGGACATTTTTGGCACACCATCTCTCAGCTCATTTCAGAAAGCACGGTTGATATCTTACAAGCTAGCCCCGAGTCGAGAGATGATCATGTTGAGAAAGAGATATTGAAGAATGATCCAATGGTGGTTATCGCGCGGTGTAATAGAACCGGAAGAGTACAGGTCCTTCGGAAGGATGATGTCGAAAATGGACGCACTTAGTGATACCCTGATGTTGTTATTTATAGCGTTTTGCTTTATTTTAGTTATCAATGATTCTACGATGTTCTTCATTCTAAGCCAGATGGCTTCAGATTCTCGTGAAATCTTCCGTCAACGTCAAGTAAAGGCTGTCGCTTTCAACACCAAATAAAGAAGGAATTAACAGGTTCGTCAAGAACACCAGTTAAAGGTTAGCGTAGCAGAGTGTATAAGCGCAGCTGATCATGACCGAGGCGTACATTTCACATTATCCACTCTCGTATACATATACATTGGCACGATACCTTGCAAGCACCATTTACTCTTCCATAGCCACCACTCAGTGATGACTAGCAGCAGTATCATGCTGCCCAAATAAATAATATAAGATTTATTAATCATAAAGTATGATCGATTTCCCCTACCCATGGCTATGGGACAGGGACAAGGAGGTGGTGTCCCAATTACCCCAGATCCATAGCCGGCTAAATGCAACAACCTCCACACTCAACGGAGAATTCTAGATCTCTTCGGTCAAAGATCACCGAGACTCGTATTCTTATTAAGTCGTTGGGCGATAATATTACCCTTTAATAAACAACAATGTAGCCCTATTGTGTATATGGTTGCGTAGCTTAACGCATAAGGACGTCATGCGAAACCCTCACGATGAAGTTCACCTCGCTGTTGAATGCCTACACGGCATTACTCGCATCTGTGGCGTCGGCGGCGGCGCAGTCGGTCAATTCTACCTACTACAATCCCGTCCTGCCAGGCTGGCACTCTGATCCGTCATGCACGCAAGTCGACGGGACTTTCTTCTGCGTGACTTCGACGTTCATCTCCTTCCCTGGACTCCCAATCTACGCATCGAAGGACCTCATCAACTGGAAATTAGTCAGCCACACTTGGAACCGCGAGAGCCAACTCCCGGGCGTCAGCTGGAACACCACGGGCCAGCAGCAGGGTATGTATGCAGCGACGCTACGCTACCATGACGGAGAGTTTTACGTCATCTGCGAGTACCTTGGCATGCCGGAAGGGAACCTGGGCGTGGTATTCAAGTCGAAGGATCCATTCAGTGACGAGGCCTGGAGCGACCCGATTACCTTCCATCCTGAATTTATTGACCCTGACATCTTCTGGGAGGACGGCAAAGTCTATGTGGCCACGCAGAGCGTCATACTCCAAAAGCTCGATCTGCACACTGGTGAGCTTAGCCAACCACCAATTAGTCTTTGGAATGGAACGGGAGGTGTGTGGCCGGAGGGGCCGCATCTGTACAAGAAGGATGGCTGGTACTACCTGATGATCGCAGAGGGCGGTACTGAGTTGGACCATTCTATCACGATTGCTCGATCCCACTCCCTTACTGGCCCTTACGAGGCGTATGAGAATAATCCGATCTTAACAAACCGAGGCACGGATGAGTACTTTCAAACGGTGGGCCATGGTGACCTGTTCCAGGACGCCAATAGCAACTGGTGGGGCATGTGTCTGGCAACTCGATCGGGCCCTGAATGGGAAATATATCCTATGGGTCGCGAAACAGTGCTCTTCCCAGTGACATGGGATGAGGGGGAGTGGCCAGTATTACAGAGGCAAGATGAGCGGGTGGAAATTACCTCTTACCAGCCGGGACGTCCCCGGAGACGGTCCTTTCAACTCAGACCCTGATGTTTATGACTTCGAGGAGGGTACCAAAATCCCGCGTAATTTGGTGTACTGGCGTGTCCCTCGAGAAGGTGCCTTCTCCGTGATCTCCAAGGGCTTGCAAATAGTGCCAAGTCGGAACAATCTAACAGGCACTCCCTTTTCCACTACGACGCTCGAACTCAGTGGCCAGCAGGGCCTATCCTTCATCGGCCGTCGCCAGACAGATACTCTCTTCACCTTCAGCGTCGACCTGACCTTCGACCCACGGCAACCCGGTCAGGAGGCAGGCGTCACAGTCTTCCTCACACAGGTCAACCACATTGACCTCGGCGTCGTGCTTCTTTCGGGAAACTCGAACTCGTCCTACCCCTCGAGAGGGAAGATAGGAGAAGCAAAGACGCATCTCGCGTTCCGGTTCCGCGCTGAAGGGACTGGAGTGGTCCCTGAGCCGAAGATTGTGTCCGTACCCAAGCACTGGCTGGACGGTCCTATCAGACTCCAGATCGAGACCGCAAATGCTACTCACTATAATCTTGCTGCAGCGCCGGCCGCGGATCCGGAAGCAAGCATCATCATTGGCACAGCATCCGCCGGGTTAGTGAGCGGCGGTAATGGGTCGTTTGTTGGGAGCCTGATTGGGGTTTACGCGACTTGCAACGGGGCGGGGATCGGAGTAGAGTGTCCTCAAGGTGGAAATGCGTATTTTAGCAGTTGGAGATATTCGGGCGAGGGCCAATATATCTCGGAGACTGAGGTTATATAGATGATAATTTAATGTATGTAATCTAATATTGACACCAAGATGAATCTTAACATGACTGGGGGGTAGAGTGTCGCTTGTCCCATGAGAGCCTGGAGAATTCTTACTCAAAGTGCTAGGTACTTTGTCCTAGAGACTTAAAGGGTTGTCCGAAGTTGTCTCATTAGCTAATAAAGCAGTCCTCCGTTACGTTCACTTCGGGAGTTGACACGTCTGAGCCTTCCCGCGAACAATGAAGGCGTTGAAGATTCCGCCCAATAGCTTGACCCAGACCATACTGTAAGAGCTTTTTTGCGTCGTCCGGGTCGCCATGTAATCAACCTATAAAACCAATTCCTCTTTCGATTATCTCTGGCATCAAGATATCTAGAAGTATGTAGTGACATGGTTTGAGAGGCTGGGAGTGAAGTCGTTGAGATAGAGTTAGTGGGACTCTCTGTGGGGCTTCCCTGTGACATTCGGGCTTGATTACGTTTAAAGCAAAAGATTCTTGGTAAGATGCGTCGTCTTTGCTTCTGCAGTGAGACATGAGACGTAGACGGTGATATGTATGAAGATGCGGGAGGTGACGATAAGGACTCATCTACTTGCTTAGTAATATTTATACTAGCAGATGGGTTCCCAAATATATGCGACAGGGCTCCAATGGGGAGTTCAGCACGAACTTTCGAGGAATCCGTCGTAATTTCCAAAGATCTAACCATTGGTTTGTCGATGTCTGGTCGTAAAGGTGCTCTAGACTCAAAGGCGTGGCCTGCAACGAACGTCTCATTGTCGCAAATCTGTATACGACAAGGAGGCTCGGGTTTGATCCCAGAAAACCTACGCAACCCCGCAGTATTAGGCCTGCAGAGGTGATAATACTCCCAGCATAGCAGGACATATCGTCAAGCCACCGCTGAAGCATGAAGTTACCGCCGTCGTTAAGGATATGTTGTTTGATCTGTTTTATCTCTTGCACGATCTGGACGACGTCATTCTGTAGATTTCCTAGCATAAGAACGCACGTTAGCCAGGACCAGGAGGTAAGCTAAAGATGCCAGCATACTTCTAATCTCAACCGTGTCATCCTTGATGTCGCAAATGGCAACTCTGTCAATGTAAATATATGTGATTGGTATGTTAGATGCTGATGTCCTACGCTCGAGTCCCTCGAAGCAGACTTACGGGACTTACACCGAGAAAGCTTTTAATACTATTGAGCTGCATGATGGTCAGTATCCTTATCACCATCACTGTGTACAACAGAATAATGCAAGTGTGGAGGTACGTTCAAATTGCAACGAACAAAAAAAACCCAGTTTGAGGGCTAGCAAAAGCTATCTTGTCAAGTCTCAACATCGTATTCCGTAGTACTACCACCAGGAGCTCCTCCATGGAGACCTCCCCTTATTCACACGTAACTTTTCCCCTTAACCCATGCCTCACGGCGATTATATAAACGCAAGTAGGCAAATGCAATATGATACAGGAAACGAAAATTTCTCAATAAAACTCCGCCACTCCAGTGCGATTACGTCCTTGAAAGGACTCTGATTTTGATGCCAAAGTGTATCTAATGTGTGCCGTTTTGTCCATTCATGCCTTCAAACGCCTTGGATTGCTTTCTTGCGGATCCCAATCTTGGCGAACTCAACCTCGCTCCAACTGCTGTGGTTTCATCATACTGCTGATCGACAGCTTCCTCGGCATATTTCCGCGTCTCCTTCGCCCATTGTTCTAACCTGTGCTTTTCGATGTGCTTAAGAAGGTTGTTATCCTCCCATCTCATTGCCTCAAGCACCTTCTCACGGTAGCTTTTCTCCATGTTCTCGAATCGTCGATCAAGGTGTTCTGTGTATACACCGGCAGCTTCCGACGGCGACAATCGCCGGTATTCATTCTTATCGCCGCCACTTTGCTCTGTTTTCTGTTAATATCCCTACTCTTAGCCATCTTAGTCATTTTTACTTACGATTCGCATATAGTGTGCAGTAAAACTGGAATAGATCCGTCTGACCGAGGATCTCAACGATATCGTTGTCATTCTTCAGAGTGGTGTTATTGAGCTGCGTCCAATCCTCTCTCAGGAAACATCTTCGCCATATGAGTCGCTCGGCTTGTACGCGCTCGGCGCCATTGAGACCGTTGTAAGCTACACGAAGAGCCTGAAAGAACTGATCAGGCATATGTTCCTTGGTCTCAGGCGGGAGAGTAATTAGAGTAAGAAGATCGATTAACGTGAGAGGATCTAAGGCTTCGTGATTTAGAAGCCGCCGCAGGGCATCGTCGAAGATCTGCGAAATGATCTTATACTTCTTGGGGATCTTGAGTGCGAACGTCTCTTGAACGAGACTCAACTCCTCCCCTTCGAGTGCGACACTGATTATTGGACAGATTTGAGTGTTGTAGAGGTCATCCTGAACACCAATGATCGCGAGCTCCTTGTCAATGGCTTCCACCTGTGCATCCTCAGTAGTCCCATTCACGCTTGCATCTTGTATGCTCATAGAAGCTTTGCTAGAAGGTCGAGATGATTCGGCCATCCTCGCTAGCTTACCAAGGCTCAGTTCGATCTTCTTATTCCAGACTTGCTGCTCACGCGCTAGACCGAGGTCAAGAAGTGTGTCAGCTGCATGGTCTATGTCTTCTTCACCGATAATATCGTTGATCCAAGACACTTTGGCTAGTTCCGGCTTTGTTCGAAGATACATCGTCTTATACTTCTTGTCGCCATCATACTCAAGAAGAGCATCGACGCCAAACGTAGTGAACAGATATTCGTAGAATGGGAAGGCGAAGTCCTTGCCGTACGTTTCAAAGTATTCCCGAACTTGGTCCTCCTTTGCGGTCATCTTTGACTCTAACCTCTCAATCTGTTCTGGGGAGAGGCCGGGTGTCTCAAGCTGATGGCGTAACCCATCAATCTCGCGGGTCAAAATCTCGGCAAGGGCGGGAAGGGACTCGTGATTCTCGGCAATGGTGATTCCGGCTTCCCAATTTTCTGTTTGCGCGAGTAGGACAACCTTGTCATGGCGATCTTGCTTATAGATCCTCTCATACTTCTCGCCATCCTCAATCATTTTAGGATCGTCACTGGCGAGGAACGATCGCGATAGCTCTTGAACAACAGTGAGGTAGACTTCAGTCATTTGTGGAAGAAGCTCGCGTGTCCTATTAATCAACACGTTTTGCCCTTGAGTCTCTGCTGTCCAATGCTGCTTGACCCACTCGGTAGAGAGCTCTACCTGTCTCTTCACATTGTTGGCAATGAAAGGATGACATGTCCAAGGCGTCGGAAGTCCAGCATAATCGCTGGCAAGAATTCCGTGCTCTAGCCTTTCACCGGCCAGGCCATAGAGATCAAGGTTCTTGCTGCGGAAAGTGAAAGCCTCCCGTATTGCGCTGTTATAGATTTCTGCTGCTTCAAAAATCAAGCGTGTCAGGGATTCTTGGTCTAGGTTGGCCCTGGAATTATGTTTTATAACTTCGTAAGCCCAGGCGATGAATATCTCCATGCGATCGACATCCCGGATGAACCAGTGTCGCAACTCGTCGACTTCCCCTTTCGCGGGGTTTGGTTCTGATTTCTCCTCAGATCGGATAAACTCGACGATCTCAGCAACGATACTCTTCTTGGAGGTCACAGGGCGTCTATGAGTGAAGTCCTCGTGCTTATGCCAGATGATGTTAGCAACATGCAATTTCTCGGCATTCCAAAGCAACCGCCATTTTGTGACACGGTCAAGGTTCACTCTTAGACTCTTGATTTGTGACATAATTTTCTCCAAATATTGCATCCGTTCTTTGATGTTGGTGTCAACTCGCGCGGCTAGAGACGAGAATTGCTTGCCTGTAGACGTGAGGATTTCTTGACTCAACTCTAGAGCAGCGGCACCATATTCTGCGTCAGTGAAGCGGAGGCCATGCTGAATGTCGAAAACCAGGGGGTTGTCCTCTCTGACTCCAAAGAAGACGGCCTGCTCGAGCTTCGTTTTGGCTGTAACCTCCGGAGGTTTTTCGCTTGCGAATCGTTCCACGTCCGCTATAGCAACACGTAAAGTACCTGCGCCTCGAACTAAGAGTATAAGAGCGGGATTCTTGGGTCTGATTCGAGGCATTTTCCCTTCACCAGCTCCAAGGCCCTGGGTTTTAGGTTCCTCGATTCCAGAGCCGACAATCTCAAGTGTAGGGTCCGTACGTAAGTCGACGACATCTTCGAATGATGCGGGCAGGAGGTGGTTATCCTCAAATATTTGCGAATCAGGGGAGTCGGGGACACGCGCGATTGAGGCTATAACGGCGGCATGGTCAAATACTAGGAAAGCAATGATATTTGGCCGCGGAAGATATAATCGCGGCTTGGTGAGAGCATGCGCATCTGGTGATGTCGAATAGGCCGATATAGGTCGAACCATGCCAATGTAAACGGGATCCTCTGATGAACCCCCGGTAGACAGCACAACCTCCACGAGGGTATAGCGCCATGTTTGCTTGTTGGATAATGAAGCAAGAAGTAGAAGATGCTGCTGATCCTCCGACGGGGGTGACGGAAGGAGTTGAGTCATCTCGCTGTGCTTTTGATCCAAGCCTTTAGGTACGAAACAGAAGTCGAGTATCTTTAGTGATTCGCCAGGTAACCTAGCGTTGGCCTCGCCTACTCGTTGAAGGGCTCCGAGGATGTCGTTGCGAGCATCCACTTCCGTAAGGAGGTCATGGTGGCCGCCACGATGTACTCTCCACGAGTGAAGCCGACCCTTTGACGTCACAGCGACGACGGTGCATTCGCCCTGTTTCGAGGACCGCTCCGACCGTACGGCTGCGATATCTCCCTGGTTCGCGGCATGCGAAAGCGCGTTTCGGATGCTACCAAAGAAACCGCTAGTAGACGGGCCCAAGTTGGTGCGCAAGAATTGTGTCGAGATTTTGGGACGGCCGTGGGCGTCTCGTACGCTCAGGTATGCCATGCGCCCGCTGCTAAAGGCGAGAATGAAACCAGCAGCGGATTCGGCGTGGATTATCTGAATGACGGTCTCTCCGGAGAACATTCCCGTGATCGAGCCTTCGATGCCATTTCGCTGTTGCTGCATAAAGTCCAACGTGGTCGCGCTTGCAATTGATTCCCAATAGGTAACCTTGCCGCTAGTGGGCATTACTATCACCAAACCTGGCTCCGTGGAGGCAGCGGATGAAGGGACGAGTGCACCTAGAGGCAAGGGATCGGTTGAATGTTTCGAGGGGTAGGGTAATGTAAAGGTGAAAGATTCTGGGGATTGGGCGGATGTCGCATATGGCCATACGATAGCATGAGTGTGGGAGAGACTCAAAGCATAGCCCGTAGAGCTGTCGGCTGAGCCATGCTGGCGACCTGTAGGTTTAGATTAGCGATATGACGAATGTTTGAACAGTGAAACAGTAACCTACTCGTGGCATCTAATTTCAGCCGATCAGGGAGAGCTGGGAGCTTCCTAACATCGAACGCGATATTGGTTGACTGCCAAAAAATGTTGTTGTTAGCAATGTAGACTCGGGGACATCGAAGGTTTGTTGATTGGAAGTGTGCTTACCAAAAGCGTACTGCCATCCCCCTTACTAAAACGATCACTGGGTCGAGGTTTCTTAGATCGAAAGCTGAGCTCCTGCTTTGATATAGGCGATTCCTCAATTCCATCTTGCTTCAGTTCTACCATCGAAGTCTTCGTGGACTTGACCTCGTATGTCTCAGGGGCGGCACTCGGATTTACGAAGGTTTGTTCGTTCAATGGTAACCTCTGTCGCTTTGCTTTTGGCTGCTGCGCCGAATTATCTGAACTTAAAGGCCGTTGACGCCGTCGACCACGCGTGGTCATCGGGGCTGGCGACACATTTTCAGCGCCGTTGTTGAGCGTAGCCGAAAACATGATGTAGCAATTTGCGGTATGAAGTACTGGCGAAACAAGATGGGACCAACGATGCAATCGGAAATTCGGAAAAGGCAAAGCAAAACCCGTTATTATCGATGCGTCGATTGATGGGAAAAATATCTGCTCATCGTGAGGCGGATGAAGTCGTGGGCGTGGATAAATTGGTGGTGATGATGGTGGTGGTGAACAGTAGGTGAGAGGTGACAAGGTGAAGAAAATGAAGATTGAATGGTGAAGGCATTCGCTCACGAAAGAATGACGAGGCCGTTTAATGTTTGGCAATAATTGATTGGGTCCTGTTGACCTTGGCTGGCAGGCTAGGTACCTTGTAAGAAAAAAAAATAACAAAGAGAAACACACAGGCCCTTGTTGGAATTGGGTTAGGACTGATTAGGATGATTACACAGAATTGGAGCTTACTGGAGCTACGTAGCAGGCGTAGCCGTAGCCGTAGCTAGGGAAGAAAAAAAAATGCAAACGAAATAATGCGATGAAATGCAAGATAGCAGGATGGTACTTGCATTTGTATGATAGGTCGCATACAAAAGAAAGTCTCTAAATGGATGTTTTCGGTGCAAGCGCTGTTGAGGCTAGACCATATTAGAAACATCAGGACCCTTCCGTGTGAGATCTGCAATGTGTGCTTGCCGTTATGCTTTCCGCTTGTGGACGGGTCAAGTGCTTTGCGGCTTGTCATCTGCCCTGTGCGTTGTCCCCGTCTGCACTGACCCCACATCCAATCAAATCGGTTTATCAAATCCGGGGCAGCCTTTTACCTTGAGAGCCTCGACGATGACCTCACTCGTCTTAACATCATTTATATTTCTAGTTTTATCGCCGGATCTCATGCACCGCCTTTTGACGGAGATTTCTTAGCTATATTTTGTTTATAAATTTCTTTATTATCGAGCTTGGCTATTTTTATAATTTCTGTCCATCTACATCGTTTCCCTTTCACGTATGTTTTTTCAAAGTTTATGTTTTGCGATGTCTGTTCATCGTCACACCGATGACCATCTAGGAATCCGGCAAAGTGGGTGGTTGTTTACTCAGGATTGATATCGCACTCTTCCGCGATATCTCTTGCTAGTTGTTTACCTAGGCATCCAGAGCAGCGACCCTGTGGGTGATCTACACACATAAGTCCACGTATCTTGCGTATAACCTCGAGATTGATTCCCCAGGAAGAGCCCAAGATGAGACGATATATCCATTCGGTTACGATCACGGATCCTCTGGTGAAGTATCAGTCATTGCTAGCAACGGGAACCTGTTACCCCGATCCCGCCCAGCACAGGTTAGCGCTTCACCTTCAGAAAGTATACCATCGACTCAAGGATTATTCGCCTTCATCTGAATATCGTACAAGACTCAAGGCCATCACTGATGCTCTGGATCAAACTCGGAAGAAGAATGAAGATGAATCGCGCGTTCTCGCAGTGGAGAACCATCCTATCCGGCGCAACCCCCTTTTTGCCCGGTTCTTTGAACGGAACGAGAGCAAAGATACCCTAGCCCTGATAAGGATCCTGACAAGCTACGAGGAGGCAATCCAGATCGATTCTCCCCAAGGCCTGTTTTTGTCGGGTGAGGTAGGCACCGGCAAGTCGATGCTTCTCGACCTCCTTGCTGATGGTTTACCCACGATCCGGAAGAAGAAGTGGCATTTCAATACTTTCATGCTATATACACTGTCTCAACTAGAGCGTTATCGAAAGTCACATCAAGGCTTAGACAGTAGTGATCAGGAATATTCGATGCTCTGGATGGCCAAAGACATGGTCGAAAAATCACCCATCCTCTTTTTGGACGAATTCCAATTGCCCGATAGAGCGGCGAGCAAAATCCTCAGTAATCTATTCATTGCCTTTTTTCAGCTAGGTGGTGTTCTTGTTGCCTCTTCCAACCGCATGCCGGAAGAACTTGAAAAAGCCACAGGAATCGACTATGTCCCATCTACGCCTAGCCGTCTCATAGGTCAAGTTTTAGGACTTAGAAAGACTCGTGCCAAAGGAGAGCTCTTCGGCTCCACGAGCGATTTTGCGTCATTCCTTGAAGTTCTGAAAGCAAGATGCGAATTCTGGCATATTGAGGGAGGTAAAGATTGGAGGCGTCGGGAGGCTAGCGAATCTCTAAGCCTTCGTGCCAGAACTCCTATTGAGGATGTTGTGCCTGATAACTCAACTATGACCACGTCTGGATTATCTTTTGATAAAGATGCTCAAGAAATTGGTGACCCGAGTCTTGCCACTACAACACCGAGAAATTACTTCCTCATGAATGAGACAGACGAGGCTCTGTGGAAGAAGACATTGAATAGCTTAATCTCACCTCCTACCGAGGGAGAAATCCCTTGGGAATCGTTGACATTGACCATCTACGCCCGAGAAATCACCATTCCACAACAGTATGACGGGGTAGTTTATTGGGTCTTCAAGGACCTAGTGTCTTCCTTTGGCCCAGCAGATTATATTACGATGGCTTCGACCTTTCATACATTCATTATTGATGACGTACCAGCCCTCACTATCCTTAAGAAGAATGAGGCTAGAAGACTCATTACGCTACTGGATGCCTTATACGAGGCTCGTTGTAAGCTGGTTATCCGAGCTGAAGCTGGTCCTGATGACCTGTTCTTCCCGGAGATGAAGGCAATTCCTTCACCTGTACAACGAGAGACTCCAAAGGGCGAGGGCGTTGAAGGCGATGTGATTCTCTCCGAGACCATTGCTGAAGCATACCAAGATACGATGTCGCCTTTCAGACCAAACGTCTCGTCTTACACCGGTTCAAGAAACTCGGACTATGATCCAGATCAAGAATCCGGGGTTGACGGAGAACAGAAATCCAAACTCGACTTTAATAACACAAGTGCGTTTACGGGTGAGGATGAGCGGTTTGCCTACAAGCGAGCAACGAGCCGCCTTTGGGAGCTCTGCGGAGCCCAGTGGCACTCCCGCACAGGCGATTGGTGGAATCCGCTGCCATTAGAAGCGCGACACTGGGAGGGCTTGCCAGCTTCGAAACCACGATCATGGCCAGTAATCCCACCATTCCAAAGATGTGAGGGCTTTATGGGGCCATCTATCGAACTCGATGAGCCCGCTGGTCTTCAGCGGTTCCGAGTCAAGCACTTGAAGAAGGCCTTCTTGGGGGAGGATAATGACAAGACTCGTGACCAGTAGAAAGGGGGCGCTCGATAGGATTAGACCCTTTCTATCACTTGATCCGGTGTATACTAGGTAGATAATGTGAAAATAACGGCGTATAAATGAAAATAGCCCGTTGTATTCTAATATGAACGCCTAGACTCCATGCTTTATGCCAGCCAGTAACGCCGCCCACACATGCATGCGCATTCAGAGTACATAGTTAAGAGCATTAAAGCTCTAGGTTAGTCCCCCATTCTAATCCCAATATTCCCATCCAACCTTTACAAGCTCGTAACCCCCGGCGCCCAACCCTCCCCAATCCTCCTCATCTCCTCCGCAAACTTGCGACTAGTGATCCTCTTCCCGCCACCGCTCGCCGGCATCAGCGGCGCATGCTCATCGGGGTCGTAAAACGGGTTCTGCAGCAGCCTCACGTACGCCGTCTGCATGGCGCGGAACACAACCCGCAGATCCGTCTCCCTAAGCCCAATACCACCCCTAATCCCCGCACCCGCGCCCGCGCCTAAGCCCACGCCTTTTTCTCCCGCTCCGCTGATGTTGGCGTTTACGCCACCTGAGGGTAGGGTGATGCGCCCCCGCATATCTACTACAGCGACGAATTTCACGCCTGTGTTCGTCTCGAAGCCGTACGCGGCAAGGCGCTCGTCGACTGCGTGTAGTAGTCCGAAGTCGCCTGTAAGTATGGGTGCGCTACCAGAAGCACCGCCCGCAGGCCCGGACTGGGTACCGCCGCGGCGCGCGCGCGTCTCGAAGACGTCGAGGGTGCTGCTGAGGAGGAGGGAAAACTGTAAGGGTGTGCGCAGCGGTGCGCGGGTATTCGTCGTGGCGTCGTAGGAGGGAAATATGGTTATGTGAAGGGGGTTGTTCTGCACTTTGGTGTTAGCATTTCTGCATGACGTTGGATTGAGAGAGATGTGATGCGAAAAGGGGGACGTGAGGAAAGAAACTAGCTTACGTTTCGGCCTATGACGCCTAGGCAGGCTATAGATGGTATCGCAGTCGCCATTATTACATGCGCTGCCAGATGTATGCGACTCGAAAGTGAGGCTTAGGAAGAGCGGGATAATGAAACTTGAAGTTTATCTCAACGAGGAAGCAAGGTTAAGTGTTGAAGCTCTATCGATAATAAGCTCCCGGCTGCCCCACTATTTACATACATGTATGTAAAATGAGATCAGGGGTGAAGCTACACAACGGAAGCTGTACATGGATAGAGAGATATCGAAAATATATTAATCATTGGGGAAATCAGAATGATTATTATTCGAATAATATTTCTACATTGTAATAGACGCTGGTTCTAAAACCGTAGCTAACACCAAATGTACAAATGTAATCACAGAGGCTTGAGCATCCTCCCGAGAAATCTCAGGGGCTTAGGTATACAACACAGTATTTTTTCCCTCCCCAAATTCCGTGATAGATGTTCTGCGAGAACATCGTACAAGGATCACTCCTCATCCTCCTGTAGATGCTCTGTTTTCTCTAGACCTTTCAAGACATCTTCGATCTCGATCGGATCCGTGATAGCCCAGACGCCGCCACCTTTAACAGAATCCGTCCCCCGCATACCAACCTCCTTTCCTACGAGGTTCCTGCCGACCTTTCCTGGGCCAATACCAACCCATCTTCTGACCTTCTGCTCTTGATCCAGATACTTGATGCTATCCCACCACCTCACCGTCTCGAGACACTGCCGCGCCAGGAGCTCTTTGACTTCTGCGGCACTTCCGAACGGTCGCGCAGTCACATTGCTCACGCACTCCAGTCGGCCCGGGAAGGTGATGACATCTTTATCTTCGCGCCCCTTCACTCTACTTTTCCTGGAAACCAATTCCCGCATTACATCTACCGCCGGCTTCATAATTGGGCTGTGGAACGGACTATCGCTATTTAATCTTACAGCCCTCGGGTCGTGGCCGAGGAACTGTCGGACATGAGCTACCAACTCCTTTATCCTTTGCACGCTTCCACTTAGCACGATTTGATTCTTGCTGTTCACGTTTGCTATGAGCACTTGGTCAATCGGCTTCATGGATTCGGCGCTTTCACTCCTCGCGCCAGCGCTGCGGTACCCCACGAACTCGTCTATGGCCTCGATGAGCTGGGGCAGATACTCGGTTTCCGTGACGAGGGCAACCATGCCGTATTCCCCTCCATATTTCTCGATGGCCCGATTGGTAGCCTCCGCCATAGCTTCCGCGCGTCGGCGCACCATATACAAAGCATCCTCGAACTCTAGCACTCCGGCTGCTACCAGAGCTGCGAATTCGCCTAGTGAATGCCCGAGAGATACGTCTACTCTCTCGGAAACATTGAAACCGAATTCAGTCTCGAGGATACGTAGGATGAGGATCGAGGTCGCCATGATCGCAGGTTGAGCATTGGGTGTTGTGGTCAGCACTCGGCTTGGTCCATTTTGTATTATGTCGGATAGCTTGTATCCCATGTAGCTATCGATTTCGTCAACGATGCGCGATGCGGTACGCGGGAAGGCTTCGAGCCAGGGTGTGAGCATCCCGACTTTCTGGACTCCTTGGCCTGTGAGAGCGTAGCTAGTCAGTTCGACTTTTCGAAATATCTAGTCCATTGACTCCTCTAACCTGGGAAGAAGATAGCTGTTCGTGGCCTTCTCCCCTTTGTTGACGTATGATTTCGACGTCCAAATCGACATATCGGGGGTAATGGTGATGTTGCGGGAAGAAAGTCGGTAGAGCCAAGCCGGCGGCACACCATACAAACGGTGCGGACCGGCCGGCGCGAGGGGAAAATAAGAACGCTCATTGCCGCAGGCCAGCTACGTTTGCGCTGGGCCGTTCAATGCTCACGGTCATCGAATACAGGCCAACCGGAGATTTGAGCGACTAAATAACAATGGTGCGAAGTGGGAGAGCAGTTCGGGTTAAAGGATTGGAAGATTGAAAAGCTGAGACTGAATCTTCGATGACTTCAAAGTTGCTGTAGGTACCTCGGTCTTTCCTTTTCAGCAGGTGCCAAGCGCCTAAGGCGATCCGGGTGTTTCCCCCACATCTTCCCCGGACTGGCACAGAGCTATGCCCATCCGAAAGTAACCGTAGGAAACCTTAAATGAGCTCATCAAACATGTAGTTCGTTTGTTTGTTATACCTACCTACATCAATTTCAAGTCTTTGCCGGTCAACATTTTTAGATATTCATGTGTAGGTCGGGTTGGAATTCAGGGGAGCATATATATGTATGCAGATACAGTAATCATTCAATAGTACCCGATCTAACTTGCCCCCTGCTGATCTATGCCTGGTGATATCCGTAGCTCCTCGGCAAGCATACCAGAACTCCATTCATGCAATGCGTACTCCAACGCCCAAATGTAACGTCTGTCCCTGCGGGCGTGTGCCTAGCACCTGATCTCAACGCCCCCTTTACTAACAGTAAGATATTTTACGCCTTTATACGGCTTTACTCCCTCGCCAAGACCTCGACTTCTTCTCGGGTCGATAAGAATGCTCTCGATCTTGATTCCGCTTGATAACCATCCCTTGACAGAGAAGCTAACAGAGGCGGAGCTCGGCATTAAGATCTTATTCTGCGCAACTTTCTTTGCCTCCTTCTCGGCTTCCGAGCTCCCTTCGTTATTTCCAGGCTTCTCGTCTGTGTTACTTTGATACGGCTCATCGTAAGTGTAGTCCCTGCCGAAGCCAAATCCATTAGGATCTTCATCTTGGTCCTCAGTTAAAGGACCCTGAACTGTGCATCGAAGACCGAAGTAGGATGTCCCGACTGAAAGCTCCTTGGTTGGTATAACCCATTCTAGAGACTTATCTGCCGGATTGAAACTAGCATCCCCTTTGCTCGGCCGGATGTCTAAGAGATTCCTGACCTCGGAAGGTAATGGCACCGAAACAATGAGATCTTGCAGCAATGGGGCTGCAGCAGAGCCCGGGTGCGGAGCTCCGAAGCCTCTCCCACCGGGCCCTCCGCCCCTGCTAGAAGACCCGGAGATAGAGGAGCCAGTAGGCCCAAAATTCCTGTTGATGTTAAGTCGTACCTCGAAATCAGAGCCAGTTGAGCCCAGCCCAGTCTTGACCTCGATATTCACAGGGAGTCTCAGGCTGTTTGAATTCAAATTACCACTCTTTCCATTGGTGAAGGGCAGCAAATCCACTTCGTAGCCCGCAAGGATGAAGCGTCCATCGGGTGGTATGAAGCTGAGTTCCCCTGGATTATCCTTCCATCGATTTAAGCGTACGCATGGGTGGAATACTGGCAGCTCCATGACGCTTCTCAAATTGTGCTTTCCCGATGGTCCTGTGAGGTTCAATAGGATATCTGGAACTCCAGATACCTTAGACGTGAACGCAATGGTGCCATTGGCAAATGCAGCGATGGGTCTGCCGGATGGCGCAAGAGTAACTGATAGTGTCTCGACAACGTCTGCGTAGAGTTCATTTGACGTGTGTCGCACGTTCGCCCGCCGCCAAGGGAGTGCCGGGGCATTCTGAGATATCAGGGACGGCGTATTCGAGTTGCTTGGGGACTTCCCAGGAAGGTTGATGCTGCCAAGTAATTTCCCTAGGAGACCTTCTACTTCAACTACATCCCTTAGTGCGTTCGGTTCTGTGGTGCTGATGGTGCCGGCATCGCACATCTCAGTGAGAAGCTGAGCAACGACATCGTAATTCGCTTCGATCTTATGCGCCAGAACAGGCGCACCAAGGAACTCTTCGAGGGCGTCGATTACACGGTGCAGGAACTCAAGGACAAGAAGAGGTTCTATTTCAGAAGATGAGGTGGCTAAGTAGAGTAAATTTGCATGTGTGAGACTGAATACGAGGGTCGGAGGATTAGTATTCGGTAGGTAAATTAGATTGGGTCTTGGAGCCGGATGTTGGAGATAAAGCGGAAGAAGATGTGTCGCAGAGAGAGGCCGAGAGGTATAGGTATGGGATAGGATCGCACGACTGCATTATGACTGTTAGTTCGGATAAGTTCCACGGTTATGCGGGATACTGACTTATGCTCATCATAGATGTGCAGAGCCTCTATTACACCGTTCATGGTGGTCGGGCTGCGACAAGCATTATCGGGGATAGTTATGAGAGGTAACGAGTAAAAGATAAGGCACAATTGAAGAATGGCGATCAGAAAGGAATAGGATGCGATGCCGTCAGAGGGGCAGAGATTAAGGCATAAGTGCACCCCGGACCATTTGAAGATAATCCGCCAACGCGCCAATAAATATAATTTCTCAAAATTTATAATGTTTGGGCTTACTTATATCATATTTTAATAATTATAATTAGTGAATTATAATTACCTATTAATAGCGATAGTATAAATTATTTTATTTATATAAGTTAATAATATAAATTTAAATAATATATATATAATATAGTTATTAAGGATAAGTAATTTATATTATTTCTTTTATTATAGCTTTTTTTTTATAAAAAATATTTATTTTATTTAATAATTTGCGATTATATAATTAGTTAAATTAGTAAAAGTTATTATATATTTTTATTTTTTAATTATTTAATTAAATTATTAAGTTTATATTTTTTTATTAATTTAAGGGATAAACTTATTAATAGTTTTTAAATCATTTTAATAATATTAAGCTAAGAAAGTATAAAAATATATTAACGATGTAAGTTATATTTTAAAGTATATTATTTTTTATTATAATATAACTTATTTTAATAAAATGTTATAAATTTAAATCTTAAAAGTAATAATATATAAGAAGTTAATAAATTAGCTTTATTATTAACTTTATAATTAAATTAGTTATTAAAAAAAAATAAAGGTTAGCTTTATAAAAACTTAAAGGCTAATAATATAAAACTTTTTATTAAACGATTTTATAGTAAATTACTTAAAGTTTTTTAGCTTAAATAATCTTATAAAAGACTTTTTAAAAATTTTTAGCCTTAAATTAATAAAGTAGTTAATTAATTATTAATTATATATTAAATGAAATAAAATTAAATAGTAAAAAGGATAAATAAAAAGTAATTATAATAACTTTAATTTATTTATAAATTAAATTTTAAACTTTAAAATAAAAATATGTTTTATTTAACTAATTCGAATAATTTGTTTAGTAATAAAATAATTATTGCTAAGGAAGTTTAGGTTATAAAAAATATAAAAGGAATTAAAAATAACTTTTAATATATAAAAATATTAAGATATTCTTAAATTATTAAGTAATAAATAATAATTAATTAAAGTAGTATTAGTTTATTAAAGTTAAAAATATTTAAGTTAATTTTTTATATTATAACTTAGTATATATTAAGTAGTATAAATTTATTTTATATATGTTATTATATTTAATAAATTTTTTAATTAATATTAAAACTTTAACTTAAAACCTAGTATTTAATTTTTATATTTAAAAGGGATAATTTATTTTATTATAATATTATATATATTTTTCTTTTTTATTTTTATTATTATATCTTTAATGTTATAATTATTACTATTAATATTATTAGCGAATAATAATAAAAGGCTAAGTATTAAGTTATTATTAAAACTATTTTAATAATGAATTTTTTAGCTTTTACAAAATCTTTTATTATTAGTAATATTTTCACTTTTTAATTTATTTATATTATAAATTAAATATATTATTTCCTTTTAAGTAATATTAAAATATTAAGGATAATTTTTTATATTATAACTAAACCGTGATTATTTTTTATTTTTAAAGCTAATTGTTAATTTATTATTTTAAACCTTAATTAAAAAAAGGATAGGAAATTAAAATAAAAAATAAATAATTATTATAATAATAATTAATGCATTTTTAAAATCTTTTAATTAGTAAATAATAACTTTAATAAAATTAGCTTATATTTCGAAAATTTATAATATTAAGTTATAAAAAAAAGATTAAGTAAAGCATATAAAAAGGAATTTACGGATAATATCATAGAATTTTTAATATTTATAATTATAATATAAACTTTTTTACTTAAAGAAATATTAAAATTATATATAAAATATATAAGTTATTATTTTATATTTTTTTCCTTTTAGCTTTAAGATTAAAACAAGTTTTTTATAATTAAGTATTTTATAAATATTAAGGCAAAAAAGTATTATATTACTTAGCTTATTAATTTTAAGTATTATTAATAAATTAAAAAAGTATTAGCTTATTTTATTACTAATAAATTAAAAATTAATAGCTTTAAGGATAATATATGTTTAATTAAGGTTATAAAAAAACTATAAGATTTAATAGCTTTTATTATAATTATAAGTAGTTTTTAAGCTTATTTTAAATAAGATATAAAATTTTAAATATAAAATAAAATAAATGCAAAGAAAATGTTAAGGAAAAGGTAATTTATTATATAAAAATATTTAATAGTTAAAGGTAGGAATAATAGGATAAGGTTTTATATAATAATTAATTATAACTATATTAATTTAATTTAATAAATATTAAATTTATTTAAAAAATTTATATTAATATAAAAATAATAAGTTCTTTTATAAAAAATATTATTAAATAGTTATGAAATAAGTATTATAGTTAATAGATTTAAAAATAAGATAAGATAAGTTTTAAATTTAATATTTAAATAGCTTAAAGTATTTATTTTTTTATTTTAAGTTATATTACTTATAGTTTACTTTTTATCGGATGAAATATTACTAGTTATAATATAATAGGCATAATAAATTAAATTATAATTTATGCCTTTATTATT
Organism: Hypoxylon sp. EC38; assembly: GCA_002120335.1. NCBI lineage: Eukaryota > Fungi > Ascomycota > Sordariomycetes > Xylariales > Hypoxylaceae > Hypoxylon > Hypoxylon sp. EC38. The sequence goes on along the minus strand of KZ111235.1, from coordinate 2,570,526 downwards.
TAAAGTAAAAAAATATAAAAATAGATTATAAACCTTAAAATATTCGAAATAATAAATATTAATATTAGATAAATAAGTTATAATTAAAATATTATCATTAATATCTTTAGAAAGTAATATAATTAGCTTAAATTTTAGCTTTAAATTTAATATAACGTTATATTATTTTATATATAATATAAAAAGTATATAGTTATATGTTATATAATTAAAGATAAAGTAAATGTTAAATTTAAAGTAAGGTATTTATTACTTAAAATAAAGCTTTTTAAAAGCATATAATATTTACTTAAAAGATTTAAAAATAAATTTATATATAATATATTAAATATTAGGTATATTTAAATAAGATTTATATTATTAGGATTGTATAATTAAGCATTTTCAAATAATATAAATTTTATTTGGATTATTTCTTTTAGTTAAAAATTATTACCATATAAGCTATATATATATTTAATAGGTAAAGGTTATACTACCTAATATATTTTAAATTTATATATAATTAATAACATATTATAGATTTAATATTAACTAATAATAATAAGTATATATAATTAAGATTTATATTTTATAAAATAGTTAATTAAGGTAATTTAATTTTAATAATATAAATTTTATTAAAATATATTATTTTTTAGTTATAAAAGTTAGTTAAAAAGGTAAATAGTAATTAAAGCCTTATATTATATAAAGTTAATATGTAATCGCTTTTTACTTTTTAAATTTAAGGATATAAGGTATTATTAAATTTGATTTATATTATAACTTTAAATTAAACTAATAATATAAACTTATTTTTTTTAATATATTAAAAGTTTTTTAGGTTTTAATTATAATAAAACTTAATAAATTGTGATTTAATTATTTTAAGCTTAAATATTTTATTTCGAATATAAACTTATTCTATTTGATAATATTTATTATATAACGTTTTAAGTTTATATTTAGCTTTTATTATTTTATAATTAAAGTATGCATTAAATATTTTTTTTTATTTAATTATAAGTTTTTTTTTAATATATATAAGTAGCTTATTAAAAATAAGTTAAATAGATAATTTAATATAAGATTTTAAGGAAGGATTAAATTATTTATATAATTTAATTATTAGAATAGTTAGGATTATTAGGAATTAATCTTAATTAAATTTAAGTTAAATAAGTTATGAATTTTTACTAGTTAATAATAAAGATATATTAAGGTTAAATTAAGTAAAGTATTTAATATTAGAATATATAAATAATTTATTAAGATTTAGTATTAAATAATATTTAAGAGCTTAATATAAGATTAATTAGTTATGGTTAAATTAAATTATAGGTTTAATATTAAGGTATAAGGTAAGCGTTTAATTAAGGTTGGGTTAAAAGTATAATTTAAGGTTTAAATATATAAATGCTTAATATTAATTTAAATATAAATGCAATTTAGGATATAAGTTTATAAGCGATTAATTAAGGTTAAAGTTAGGTTAAACAAAGGCTTAATTTAAGTTAAATTAAATAAAAGATTAACTATTATTAGCTTAAAAGGGAAGTTTATAATAATTAATGGGTAATTAGTTAAATTAGGTTTATATATTAAAGCTAAGATTAAGATTTATATATAATTTATTAAAATTAGGTTATATATAAATTTAATTAAAAATATTTTTCTTTTTATTTTCTTATATTAATAGGCTTAATAAATAGGAACGTTGGAATTTTTATAATAATTAAAGGAATATTTATTTTTAAATAAACTTTTTAAGTTATAATTTATTTTTATCCTATTTTATTTTGATAATTTTATTTCGATTTATTTAATAATAAATAAATTAAATACTAATTAAATATAAGAAATTAATTATATTAGTATAATAGTATATATATAAGATAATAAAATAATAAGGAAAAGAATATTAAAATAAAAATGAAATAAAAAAAGTATATAAAATTTAAATAGGAATTAAAATTCTTTAATTTATAACTATATTATTATATAGTTTACCTATTTAGGTAATTTATATAAGATTATTTCATTGTAAAGAATGGAAAAAAGAATTAGAAATTATATATTATATTATATTATTATAAAGATTTAATAAATAAAATTTATAAGTAAGTAAAAAGGAATATATTAAAAGATAAAAATAATATAGCCTTATATATAATTTTAAATAAGTATTTTATAGCTTAAAAATACCTAGTATAAATATCGCTTTTAAAAGTTTAATTTATAAGAAAATAACTATTATTTAATAGATAATTGTTTAAAAGTTAGTGTTATATTATTATAATAGCTAATATTAGTTATTAATTTTTAAATATAATATGTAATAATAATTATAAAATAGCTATTATTAAATAATAGTTATTTTTTTATAAACTAAACTTTTAAAAGGGATATTTATATAAGTATTAGTAAAGGCTAATAAAGATAATTTAATTACTTTTTTAAAAATCGAAATAAAGATATAACTTTTTTATAATTTCTAATAATTTTTTTTTAACTTTTTTAGGCTTTAATAAAGTTATTATTAATTTTATTATTGTTAATGATTAAAATCCTATTATTAGGATATAATTATATAATATTAAGTTATATAATATATCTTATATTTTAAGTAAGGATAAGGTTAAAGTAATATATTTTATAAAGCTATTTTTATATTTAAATTTAAATATTATTAATTAATTTAAAACTAATTTTACTTATAATAAGTTATATAGTTAATTATATTTTATTGTATATGTGATAAATCTTATTTATTTAATACTTATAGTTAATTTAAATTTATAATTTATTAATGAATATAACTTTTATAACTATAAGATTAAGAAAAAAAAAGGGAATATATTTATATAGTTATTATAAAGTTTAATAATATAAGGTTAAAAATCTTAATTTAATAAAGTTTATATCCTTTATTTTATTTTACTTTTATTTATAACGTGGTAATTAATCTTATATTCCTTCATTACCTTTATTAAAATATAATTATAATTTAAAATTATAATATCTTTTTTTGCTTAAATATTAATTTCCCTTTAATATCTTATATTAAATTATAATAGCTTATAATAAGTATTATATTTATAAGTTTTAACGTTATTTTTATTTAATAAATTATTAAACTTAATTAATACTTTATTAACCTTTTGTTTTTTAATAGTTATGCGATAAGGTAAAATATATTAAATAGTTAGTAATTTAGGGATTAAATTATTAATTATTAAAAGATAATTATTACTAATAGGCTTAAAAATAATTTTAGTAAATAAATAAGCCTTTTCTTTTTTATTTAAATTAATTAGGTTGTTTTATATATTTGATATTTTTATGTTTATAATAGGTGTATTATATTGTATATTTAAAAGGGTATATATAATATTTATTAGGATTGGATTTTATTTTATAGCTATAAGCGATTTAATAAAGTCTTTATTATTATAAGAAAAGTTAGGTTTTTTTAGTTAAGGAATTAGTAATTAAATATTATTTAATTATAGTAAGTTTATATTAGGTTTGGCTTAATTTTTTTATTAAAAGGTTAATTATTTTTAATTAAAGTTAACCTTATTTTATTTTAAGGAATTATTTATTTAATTCCTAAAAAAATAATGTTTTAGTGATAATAGTGAAAAATTAATATTAAAGTTTTTATCTTTGGTTAAATTAATAATAATAAGCTTTAGCTTAAAATTAATGGTAATTTAAATAATAAATGGGAATAAAAAAGGTAAATAAAAAAATTAAAAGGCTTTACTTATTACTATGCTTTATTAAAATAAAGCGTTATTATATAAGCTTTTTTTAACTTATAACGAAATGGTAAAGTCCTTTAATAAAATTTAAGTATTAAAGCTTAGGAATTATAGCGGCGGCATTAGCTAGTTAATATTATATTGGTTAAAACGAGGTTGTTTTTTTACTTATTTTAACCATCCTTTTATAGTTAAGGTTGCTTAGGATTAAAAGGTTTTATAAAATGAGAAGTTATTATTAAAATCCTTATTTTATAAAGCTTTATATGAATTTATTAGTTAACTTTATAAAGTAAAAGGGTTAACTTATTTATAATATATAATTATAAAGGTATAATATATGTTAAAATGTTAATTATTTTTCTTTAGCTTTTAAGGTATATTATTTTTTATAAGTATATCCCTTATTATTATTACTTTATAATCCCTTAGCTAATTAATTTATAAAGGTTAATTTTTATTTTTAGATTTAAATTTAAAAATACGATTATAAAATATTATAAATTTTACTTTTTAATAGGTTATATGGAAATTGTTACTAAGCTAATTATAAATGGTTTAAAATAAGCATGTTAATAAAAGTTAAGGCTTATTATTTAATATTTTAGTTTAAGTATAAACTAAAGTAAAAGTAATATTAATGTTAAGTTTTAAGTAAAATAAAATTAGGTAAAAGTTAAATTAGATTTATTATGTCCTTTTTTTATCTTTAACTTAAGTATTTTTTTATTTAAGCCTTTATTAATTATATAATATTAATAGGAAATTTATTTAAAATATAATCAAATAGTATTATAATTTAGCTTAAAACTTATTTAACTTTATTAGTTCTTTTAAATATTAATTTATTTAAATTTTTTTAATTTTATTTTAATATTTTTATAACCTTTATTAAAGTTTTATAAGATATTAGTATATGTTATATTTAATATATTTCTTATTAGTTAGGATAAAATAAGATTATAAAAATATGGTTTTAATTTAAAGTTAGCGTTTCTTTTATTAATAAAAGTAATAGAAGATATATATATAAATGAATTTTAAGGCATTATTAAATCGTGGTAAATAATAAGTAAGTTAATAGGTAATGTAATTAATTAATTTATTTACCTTATATATTACCTTATATTAGTAAGATTAAAATTAAAAGGTATATTTAAAAATGAGGTAATTTTATTAATAAATATTACTTATTATTTTTTTTTCTTATATTAATTTATAATATTAATAATAAAGGAATAGTAAGGTAAATAATAGTAATTGTAATAATTATATTAGTTATAGTTAAATGTAATATAAAAGTTTTTATATGATAAAGTTATTGTTTAATTATATTATTTAAGTAATATATATGTGGTATTTTTTAGGTATTTTAAATAAGTTATATTAAAGATAAAAATTAATATAATTAATATAATGTATAAACTTAATTAGAAGGGTAAGAAATTAAAAAATATAATAGGTATAATTTTATTTTTAAAAGGAAAAGGGTTTAAATTATTTGCCTTTAATATAAATTAAAATAAGTTAATATTTACCTTTTTACTTAATTTAATATTATTATATATTTAATCGTTATTACATGTGCTTTTACCTAATTATATTATACTAGTTTTAATGGTTATTTGCCGATTTTATAAGTTGCGATATTTTATAGCATATTTAAATTAGCATTAATAAGTAAAAGGTTAGCTAATGTAAGTTTTAACCGTTAAGTATTTAATATGTAAAATTAATTAGTAAATTTATTTGATTAAAACTAATAAAATTATATATAATATAGTTAAAGAATAATTTATACTATATATATTATAAAAATAATATATTATATTAAATTAATTATGTTATATGTATTTATATAAATTTAAATCCAATTTATAATATAGTATAAAAGTAAACCACTCCTTTAAAAATAATTTTAAAAAGGATAAAAAGTAAATTATTTTAAGTACTTTATTTCCTTATTATATAAAATACTTTTACTTCGCTTGCTATAAAACTTTTTCCCTAATTGTTTATTTTAATGTTTTTCTTAATATATCTTTAAGCATTTTTCTTAGCGTTTTTTTTAATATATTTTTTAGCGTTTTTTTTAATAATTATTTAATAATATTTTTTTAATGGCTATTTAATAATATTTTTTTAAATCATAAATTATTTTTTTTTAATTATAATAATATTAATCTTTGATTAAAGTTGGAAAGATATTTAAAAATTATAGCTTTATTTAAATTATTATTAATAGAAAATAAACCTTATAATTAACAAATAATTAGTAAAAATATTTTATAAATAAAAAGCTTATAAAAAGTTATTTAATAAAGCTAGCCTATTATTTTATATTTATATTTTATTTACTTTATAAATATATTAATTCTTATTTATAAATTAAGAATATTATTAATGAAATTATGTAAATATAATATTAAAATTGTTAAATTTTAAACTAATTTATTTATAATTACTTATACACATTTAGCCATTTTTAATTCTTTTATTTAATTTAAAATCTCTTTTTTCCTATTTATATTAATAATATTAGGTGTAAAATTATTTACTATATAAATATATTAGGAATATTAAAATAGGTGGCGATATTATTAGGTAATTACTATTTAAGCTTATAGCTTTAATTAAATATATTTAATATAAAATTTAAAAAGAAGTAATATTAAAGAGTTATAGAAATTAAAACTGTTTATTTTTTTATATATAATTAAAATTATATATGTTTAGGTTTTTAATTAATATTTATATTATTTTAGTTATTTGCTATAATTACCATATTATTAGTGCGTATAAATTTTAAATTATATAAAAAATTAATTAGTTAATAATATATAAAAGACTAAGTCTTTTAATATATTATTATTTAAAGGCTTTAAATTAAATATAATGTTATAATTAATAAATAATCTTTTTAATAAGATTTGATAAAATGGGAACTTTTTAAAAACAAATATAATATAAATATTATTTAACTTAAAATTTAATAGTTATTTAAGGTTAAGTTATCTTATAATTTAATAATCGAGTATTTAAGAAAAGAATAACTTAAGATTAAGTTAATATGTTAAATATTAAAGCGTAAATTAAAAGTATAAGAAAAGATTTAATTTAATTTAATACTTTATACTAATAAACTTATAAACTTTATATAATATTTATTCTTTTTTTTAAAGCTTTATAATATTAAGATTTTAAATTAACTTTGATATTTATAAGATATTAAATTAATACATCCCCTTTTTATTTAAATTTAACTTAAGAATAATATAAAGAGGAAAATAGTTAATATGAATAAATAATATAAAATGGTAGTTAGGTTAAACAAATTCCTTAACATATATATATAAATATTAAATAATTTTAAGTATATAAGATAAAACTTGTTATAAAAGTGGGTTTGTAAAATTTTATAAATTTTTATTTTATAAATAATAATATATAAAATATATTGCTTATATTATTTTTAAGCTATATAATAACGCGCTAATTTTAAGCCATAGGCTAAAATAAGGAAATAAGCATAATATAAAGTATTAAGGTTAAATTTTATATAATATATAAATGGCTATTATAAGTTATATTTTGTTAGATTTAAAATTTATATAGCTATTAATATATATTTTTGCAAAATTTTATAGTGTAATATTAATAGGTTTAATTATTTATTTATTAATATATTATGTTAGTTTTTTTAAACTATTATTAAATTAGGTTTTTAACCTTAATATATTAAAATAAATTATAAAATTAAAACCTTACTTATGGCTTAAGTATAATATTAATTTGTTATATATTTAAAGTTATTAATTGTTATTATAAATTTAAATGGTATGAAAATTCTTCAAATATAAGGGTATTATTTCTTAAATTTATATAAGTATAAGATAAATAGAATAAATAATAAAATAAAGTAATAATGGTTATAATTATTATTATTTATTAATATATATTAAATTGTAAGTTTATTTTCTTAGCTTTTTTTTAAAAAGAAAAGATTAGGTTATAATTAATAATATTAGGACTTTTTTTAAGGGTTAATAAATTTAGGTAACTTTAATAAGAATAGGATGTTTAATTAAGTAGTTATATATTTCCTTTATAAAAATATAATATAATAAAAGGTTGTTAACTTTATTATAAAATGGAATTAATATAGGATTTGGTTTTAATTATGTAATAGGGATATTATAACTAGTTATATTTATTTAATATAATTAAATATGTTTAATTTATTAAATTTAAATGTAAAAAACTATAAGTAAAGCTTAAAATAAGACTTAGGTTTATAATAATTAGCTTATGTATTAAAAAAGCTGCTAATTTATTATAATTTTAATAGTTTTTTATTATTAGAAATAAAAAGAGTTTGTAATAAGTAGCTAATAAAAAACTTATTAAATATGTAAGATTTAATATGGCTATATAAAAATGAGTATATTATTTTAAAAAATTACTTGGAAAATTATAAAAATAAAGGCAAAGATTTAAGGTTAATATATAATAAATTACTTTATAATGGTATAAAGTGGTATTATAATTATATATAAAAGATTAAAGAAAAGATGGAAATTATTTAAAGGGAATTAATATTTAATAAAAACTTATATATAAATTAGTTTAATATAAATATTTATGTTATTTAAAAGTAGCTTAAGTTTATTATAAATTGTTTTAGTAATTAAATTTAATTTTTAATATATTTTATTTTTCTTAGGCATAAAAACTCGACTTTTAGTCCCTTTTTTATTATTTACATGTTTTTAAACTTTATAATAATAAATGAAATTATATTTATAAAAGATATTAATATAATAAGAATAAATTTAGGTTATTTTTATTTAAAAGCTTATATAGTTAGCTAAGTTAAAAATATAATAAGGCTGTTAAAGATTATAGTAAATAACTTGTAAATATAATATTTATAAGCCTTTTAAATTATTTGGGTAAGGTATATATAAATAAATAAAGCTATTTATATTTTTAAAAATATAAGGATGTTTTTTTCTAATTAAGTAATATAAATTAAAAAAGTAAAATAGCTTAACTTATATATATATATATATATATATATATTAAATCTTATATTTATATAGCTTATATAATTAATTAACTTAATTATGTAATTAATATATTTAAGTATATTATGTATTAAATTTAATATATAATAATTTATAATGGAATAATAAAAATAAAAAGGTTTTATATATTAAGTATAATATATAAATATAAAACTAGGACTTTAATATTTATATATATATATTATAAGTTAGTAACTTTTACTTTTTTTAATATAGTTAATATAAAATAAATTAAAAGCCTTAATTATTTAATATAATTAAACCTTAATTAATTAATATAAAAAAATAATTATTAAAAAGCTAAGATTTTATATATAATAAATATAATTAATTTTTTATTATTTTATATTTAGAAAAAATATTATATTAAAAACTAAAAATAAGGTTAATATATTTAAATAAGGTTTATATATAAGTATTTTTTTTAGCTATAATATAATTTATTAAATTAATTATATAATTATTTCGAACTTGGTTATATGTGTAAATATAACCTTATAAGGAATGAAATATTAATATTATATAAGCTAATATAATATAAAATATTATAAATAACTTATATATTAGTAATATTTAATATCTTAGTAAATTATAAAAGATATATTACTTTAATCTTTATGGTAAATTGCTTTTAATAATATTGCCTTATTTTATATTATATATTTAGTGTTAGTATAAAAATAATATTATTACTAGTTTTAATTAAATATTTGGCCTTTTAAAATATGTAATATAATTAGCTTTAAATAATATTAACGTAAGTATTATACCTAATAATAAAAAAAAGCAAATTAATTGTTAAAAATAATTTGATTAAAACGTGGTTTTATTTTTTAAACCCTTAGATTATTAGATTGCTTATTAATATAATTATAGTAGTTTTTATTGGTTATTTTTTACTTTTTTTTATTAGTAGTTTTATTATTTTTTCTTAAATTTTAATTTTATTATTTTCTTTAGCTTTTTTATTTTTTTATTGCCTTATTATTTATTATTTATTATTAATATTATTATAAAAGGAAATATTATTTTTTTTTATCTTAGTTCCTTTTCTTTTTAGTATATTATATATGTTTTTTAAGGTATTTTTTTTTTTATTTATTAACCTTTTTATATTTAATCGCTTGTTAATTTAATATGCGTAAAAAGTTAATATGTTATAGCCTTTAATAATTAACTTATAAGGTTTTTATTTAATAGTTTAGTTTAACTTTTAAATAATCTTTTAAATTTAGTTAGAATTATTTACCTAAGTTAAACCGCTTATTCGATTTTATCTTAAGTTTTAATAAGCATATATAAAGGAAAGTTATTTATTATAGGATTTTTATAAATTGGTATTTTATAACTTAATATGTATTACTTAATCTTATCCGATGATTTTACCCTAGCTATTTTCATAGCCATGGAACCTAATAATATTTAATATTTATTAATATATTATATTTTTTATATTATTATCGAAAATTGTTAATATAATAGTAAAGGCTATTTATTTTGCCTTTTTAATGGGGATTATTAATTAGATAATAAAGGGGATAAAAAGTATAATAGCCTTTATTTATTTAAGGATAAAGATTTTATATTTGCTAAATCTTTTAAAATATTTTTAAATAATATCCTTTAAATAGGTAATATTTTTTTGCGAAAGTTATACTTTTATATATTGGTTTTTTTTTATAAATATAAGTGTATATGCCTTTGTTTTTATCTTTGTTTAATAATAATTACCGTAATAAATAATATAAAGTATAAATATTTTATTATTATAAATTTTAAAGATTAAGTATTTCCTTAAGAAATATTTAAGCTATAAATAAAACTTTTAAATTAAAACTTTATATATTTTTAATTGTTATATAAATATATTTTCATTGGAAAGATTAATTATTATGATTTAGCTAAAGTAATTTTTAACGTGGTTATATATTAGGTTAATAAGTAAATACGTTGTTTTATAAAATATTTAAAGTTAAATTTCCTTATAAGGTATTATAACTATATTTCTTTGCGAAAAGATATTTATAAGTTTTATAATATAGGTATATTTACTTTATTCCTTAAACTTATATTAGAAATTAATTATTATAACTTATTTGCCTTTATTTTAATATCGTTAATAAAAAATGAAATTTATATTTTCGAATTAATATAATGTTATTAAAATTACAAATTTAATATGCTTTATAAAATTCCTTATAAACTTATCTTTGGTTATTTTATTTAATCTTTCTTTATTATTATATATATGTTTATTTTTAACTTTAATAACGATATATTCTTTGTTTATATTATTATTAATGTAAATAATAATATAAAAAATAAGGGAGAGGAAATATTAATTAAGGAAATAAGGTTATTATAAATAAATTATAATATAACTAAGTTTAAAAAAAGTATTAAATGTTTTAAGTTAAATGATATTTTACTATTTTATAATAATCCTTATAAAAATATATATAAGGATATAAATGAGGTTATAGGTAAGGATATAAATAATTAATAGTGGAATATTAAATATAATATTAGTTTAAAATATTAAAAGTTTACGAATAAATTTTACGATTAGTTGAAAAAGTATATAAGCTTATATAATATTATTAATAATAATAAATTTAAAAATAGTAATGTTAAATATATATTAAAATGTATTTGTTATTATAACTTGGTTAATTTTTATAATAGAAAGCGTAAGTAAAAGCTATTGTTTTATATATTTATTTGCTCTTATATTTTTACTAGCTTAAGTTTAAAAAGTTAAGGAAAATCTTTATTAAACTTATTTATATTTATTATTAATAATATAAGTAATTATATAAGTATAAGCGTTAGTTTAAAGGCTTTTAAGGCATTATTTATCCCTACTTTTAAATTTATTAAATATAATTTAAATATTATATTTAATCTTATTAATTAGTTTTATATGGTATATTAATAAAAGTAAAAAGTTTTATAATTAATAGTTTAAATAAAGATATAAGTATTAGTTACTTTTTTTTATTTTAATAGCTAATGTTTTTAAGTATTATTAAAAAACTTAGTATATAGGAAATTTTTTATAATTAATGGATTAGGTAAGGGCGTAAGCGTTAATTACCTTCTTTCCCTCCTTTTATTTTAATATTTAGGGTTAAGTATTATTAAAAGGTTTAATATTTACGAATAAGTTTTAAGGTTAAATATAAGTATATAAGTAAGCTTTTTTTTTCTTATATTTTATAAGCTTATTAAGTAATTATAATAAATAATTAGTTAGAATAAATATTTAATAGTGTTATTATGTTTATTTTAATATAAGATATAAAAGTTTTATGTAAATATTAACGTTATTAATTAAAACGTTTAGGATAAATTATTATCTCGTTATTATTACTTTAATATTTAATATTAATATAATTATAATTTTAGAGGTATTTATTTACTTAATAATATAGTTTTTAATTCTTAGCTTAATATTTTTAAAACGTTATTAAATATATATTAAAAAAGATATATTAATATTAAATAAAATTAGCTTTAAGTTTATATATAAGATTTAATAAAGCTTTATTTATTGCTTTAAATTTTAAAGAATTTTTATTTATTAAAATATAAATAAATAAGTTAATATTATTTAAAAATGTAGTTAAAATATGCCTTTATTATAACTTTATATTTTCTTTAACTTATAAATTCCCTAATATTCTTTTATAAAAAATAAAAAGATAAGTTTATAGTTAGTAAAAGAAAATATATTTAAATAATTTTAAAGGATTATTAATTAAAATTATATTAATTTTTTTATATTTAAGTTAAAGAAGTAATTACCAATAAGTTTAGTTTTTTATTAAGAAATATAATTAGGGATAAAAAAGGTTTTTTTTACTATTTATAAAGATTCTTTAAAAATATAATTAACTATATAAATAATATATTATTATAAAGGATAATATAAAAAAAAGAGGTAAGTAATTTTTAAAGAAAATGAAAAAAGTGTTATTTTACCTTTAAGTTTTAAAAAGTAATATATTTTAATATTAATAAAAATGATAATTATAATAAAAAGTTATAAATCTTTATTTAATATATTAATTATTTATATTTTTATATTTATATTTTATATATTTTTTATAAATATTTTATTAGGTAAAAGATATAAGTATAAAGTATATACTTTAAGAAAAATATAAAGTTATTTTTATTAATAATATAGGGATAATTTAAATTTAAAGGCAACTTGTTTTTAAGGATAGCTTAACTTTAAAAATAGTTTAATTTTAAAGATAGCTTAACTTTAAGGGTAGTTTAATTTTAAGGATAGTTTATTTTTAAGGATAACTTATTTTTAAAGATAGCTTATTTTTAAGGATAGTTTAACTTCGAGGATAGTTTAACTTTAAAAATGGCTTAACTTTAAAAATGGCTTATTTTTAAGCGCGATTTGTTTTTAAAAATAGCTTAATTTTAAGGATAATTTATTTTTAAAAATAGTTAAAAATAAATAACATATAATAGGTAAATAAGGATATAACATTATAAAAGGCTTAATAAGCTTTTAAAAAACCTAGGTTAAAAAGAAAAAAAAGTTAAATATATAAAGAAAAAAAGAATAATATAAATATTAAAGTATTAATTATTAATAATTTAAATAATAATAAAATATTAGGTATTTATTTAAGTAATAATTAAGGTATATATATAGGTTTAATATTATAAATTAAGCAAAGCGTATTTCTTATTACTATTTCCCTTTTCTTAGCTTTTACTATTATTAATTAATATATACCTTATATAAGTATATTAAATTTATATTTTTATATTTACTTATTTATTTTATTTAATATTTATATATTATACTTATTTATTAATAATAATAAAGCTATTTAACTTATAAGTCTTTTATTTAAGTTATAATTAGGAAATATAATACCTTATATTTAATAAAATATCCTTTAATTTTATACTAGTATTTGGTAATTAGCTATATTTTAATATATATTTGTATATGGTTTATTATTTTATTAGTTTTAATTGTTTTTAGGAACGATATATATACTATGTTAAACGAATACTTATATAATGTTTAAAAAATTAGTAATGATTATATTTATGTTTATAAAATTAATTAAATATTAAAGTATGTATTAATACTTACTTTTAAAATATATATATCCTTTTTTTAAATTTTACTTTTATATAATATTTATTTATTTATTAATACTTATTATTTATTTTTATTTATTAATTAATATTTATTATAGGTTTAATTTTTAAAAGACTTATTATATTAAAGCCTCGTATAATTTATTTAAAAAGGTTAAACTAAATTAAGCCTAGTATTAATTAAGGAGTTATTTTTAATGTTATATTTTAAAAGTAAAAAATTAACCTTATTAAGTAAAATAATAAAGCTTTTAACTTTTTTAATACTAACTTAATAATTTCCTAAGATTGTAAACGATAGCTTAAGCTTTAATTAAAGTTAAGTGAAAACCTTTAACTAAGATTTGGTTAAAAAGGATTACTTTTTAATTAAATTTTAATTATTTATTAATATTTCTTTTCGTAAAAAGGTTAAAAATAAGCTAAATATAATAACGAATAATATAAACCTTATCGAATATATAAATTAAGTTTTAACTAGGGTTAAAAAAATATATATTAGTAATATTGTTACTTTAATAATTAATAATTTAAATATATAAGTACTTTTATTATATATATATATATATATATTTAAAAAGAAATATTAATAAAAATTATAGCTTAAAATTAAATAAACTCTTTTATTAAAAAAGTAATATTAGTATTAAATATGTTATTATTAAGAAATTAAACTTATATCTTTACTTATTTTTAATTACAAAAGTAACTTTTTATTAACTTTTTTCAATTATAAAAATCTTTTTAATATATTATAGCTATATATATAATAATAATTAATACTATTTTACTTTTAAAATATGCTTATAAGAATTATAAAATAAATAAGGATATATTTTAATATTATATTATTATATTAAATTATTTAAATAATGCTTATATTAAATACCATTATAATAATGGTAAAAATAAGTATTTTTATAAAATTAATATATTAAGTATTAGTTATAATAATACTTATTAAAATATAATTATTATTTTAACCTTTATAAATATTAATAAGTATAAAAAGTTAATTAAATTATTTTTAATAATTATAAAGTTAAATAAACTTTATTTAATTATTAATAATAAAATATAATTTATTAAGAATTAATAATATAATTTTAATATTTTATTTAAAGTATTTAATAATATTTTAGCTTAGCTTTTTATCTTTATAAGCTAAGTAAAAGAAATAAAATATTAAATTTATTTATAACTTTATATAATTATTTAAATATATTATTATTATTATAAATATTACCTTTAAAAGTTTAATTTATAAGAAAATAATTATTACTTAATAAATAATTATTTAATAGCTAATATTATATATTACTTATAACTAATTATAAGGCTTTAATTGTTATTTAATTTTTTATTTAATTTTTATATTTAAAAAATAATATATTAAAATAAAATTTATATTATTAAAATCATTTTAATTAATTCTTTTAAAAAATATAAACCTTATTTATATATATTTAATAGTATTAAAATTATTTATATATTTTTATAATAACCTTATTATAAAATATAGTATAAGTGGGTCCGAACATTATAAATTTTGAGAAATCATGTTTATTGGCGCGTTGGCAAATTATTATCACCTGGTCCGGGGTGTAAGTGGGGCTACTACACGACTTAAATTTATTATCGATAAGACCTTGAAGCCTTACAGTGTGGGGGTTCTTGCTTATCCTTAGACCTAGGAAATTTTCCAATCCATTTTTCTTTCTCAGTTTACTAGGTCCGTCGATCATCAAAAGCCTTTTCCACCTATCTTCCTCTCCGTCTCGTCTGAGTAACGAGCAATGGCAGGACCTGCTAGTACCACGTCCTCCATGACCTCAACTTCTCATATACTAACACATGCGCCTTCAGTAGGCTTTTTATCTTCATTCGTCGACTCCTCAAAACCTACCAGCGCCGTAGAGATGCTGGAACTTTTCGAAGCTATAAAATCGGGCAACCGACATAGCTTCTTGCAGCCAGCTACTTCGATCCCGAATGCTTCGTTACAGCTTGCTAAAGCGACGTTGGATGCATACGCTGGGCAAATATGCGATGAACAACAGCAACGCCAAAGAGAAGAGAGTAAAAAGCGGAAGCGAGCCGGGAATGGTGTAGGTAAAGGTGAAATATTAAAAATCCGAAAGCTTCATGTGGATGGGTTTGAAAGCGGCCAAGTTTGGCAACAAGCAAGAAGAATCATCACAAGCGCATTGCAGGACTCAAAAGGTGCGCTCCAGGAACTGGAAGCCAAGAACGAAATCCAAGTAAACGGCGTCAACGGAGATTCACATACCGATGCTACTCAACTGCATGAGCATACCTCTAACGCTGATTCGGTGGATGATGAGTTGGCGTTAGATTCGGAAGACCTAGAAGGGTCTAATGAGAGCAGCAATGAGGATCACGCCGAATTGTCAGCCAATGGGGTTGAAGGGGAATTCGAAGATATCGAGGACGAAGAAGACGACGACGAGGAAGAGGAACTCGAAGAGGCCTCTCAAGAATTAGTCGAGGATCCTAATGGGCTCAACGATGGCTTCTTCTCTATCGATGAATTCAACAAACAAACGCAGTGGTTCGAGGATGCAGATGCGCGAGGAGACCCAGACGCCGATCACGCAAGTGATGATGAAGAAGTGGACTGGCACACCGATCCACTAGCCGCGAAACCATCTAGTTCCGGCAAAGCTTCGAAGAAGTCTATTAAAGGTACTGAAGACGAAATGCCTTCTGATATGGAGGATGAAGATGAGGACGAAGATGGTGGACCTACCTTCGGCGATATGGATCTAGATGCACCTGAAGGAGAGAGCGAAGATGAACAGGAGCTTGATGACATGGACGGCGGTGATGATTTCAATGCCAATGAGATCTACTATAGGGATTTCTTCGCACCTCCCCAACGGAAAGGGGCTAAAGGCAGCAAAACCAAGAAATACAGAGAACCTCAGCCGACGGAACTAGATGACAACGATGTCGAGCGCGCTATGGCTGATGTCCGGCGAGACTTGTTTGAGGACGAATCAGAGCGAGAGGACTCGGAAGATGCTCTTTCTGATGTCTCGGCAGGTGATCCTAAATCTAGAAGGTCCGCCCACGAAAGGAGGCAGGCCAAATTGGCAGAAGAAATTCGGAAACTCGAAGCTGCGAATGTTGCTAAGAGGGAATGGGCATTGGCTGGTGAAGCTAAGGCTACCGACCGGCCAATGAACTCTCTGTTAGAAGAAGACCTCGACTTTGAGCACGTGGGCAAACCAGTGCCGGTCATTACTGCCGAAGTTAGCGAGAGCATCGAGGACATGATCAAACGCCGTATCCTAGCTCAGGAATTCGACGAAGTCATTAGACGGCGTCCCGATGCATCTGAATTCTCGTCTAATACTCGTCGAGGACTTGTTGATCTAGACGATACCAAAGCCAAGCAGTCACTAGCAGAGATCTACGAGGAGGAACATGTCAAGAATGCAAACCCGGATTCCTACGTAAGCAAGGCTGACGAGAAGCTCCGAAAAGAAGAGAAAGAGATTGAGCAGATGTGGAAGGAAGTCAGCGCAAGCCTTGACGCTCTCACTAGCTGGCACTACAAACCAAAGCCAGCTGCACCTACACTCACAGTCGTGTCGGATGTGGCAACGATCAGCATGGAAGATGCTCAACCAACAACGGCCCAAGGTGTCAGTGGTGGTGATCACACTCTGGCTCCGCAAGAGATTTACAAGGCGGGCAAGGACACAGCTGAAAAGGGCGAGGTGGTTGCTAAGAATGGACTTCCCGTTGCCAAGCAAGAAATGAGTCGAGAAGACAAGGTCAGGCGGCGTAGGAGAGAGAAGGAGAGACTTCGGAAGGCTGGTGGCCTCGACAGCAAGAAGCCTCAGAGCGCGAAGGCTCAAGCGCAGAAGCAGACCCTCGGTGATCTTAAGATGGGCGGCGTGAAGGTTATCAATAAGAAGGGCGAGATTGTGGATATGGAGGGCAATAAGGCAAAGGCTGCTAAGGCTACGTCGAGTAGTAGCTTCAAGCTCTGATATTGCCGTCATAAATATTAATAAAAGTCGGGCACAATTGAAACTTTTACACTTGTTACACGTGTATCTTTCAAGCTCTGGTGACATCGTAGAGAGCGCCACGTCGAAGATTCCTCATGTAGCCATTTTGAAAGATGTGTTTAACTATTACACCAAGTGCATGTGGGGAGTGAATGTAGAGAGATTTTCGTTGATATTCAATATCAGCACTAAATAAGTAGTGAAGAATCCCAATGGTGAGATTCAGATGCATCCTAGTAAGAGTCGGGACGTCCCGAGCTTTTCGGCTCCGTAGTTGGTTCTTCCAACATTGGACAAAATACTTGGCAGGATGTGGAGAAACAGCTACCCTGAAGCTTACGTATTTAAGTGCACGGGCCAATCGAACTTATCTGCGAGCTGCCGCGCCTTGTTGGATTAATAAAAAAAAAAGAGAGAGAAAAAGATCCAATATGCTTGAAGAGGTTTCGTAATATCTGTCTACGCGCAGCGCGAAGCAATCACTTTACCATCCACCATGGGTTCGGATAAAGTGCCGTCAGTTGGCACCCTTGAAAAGCCAGAGAATCTCCAAGATCTCCTTAAACAAGATCGGGGCGATGACTGCACTCCATGCAGAGTTATAGGTAAGTTAGCGCAACTATACGCAAATGCAAGCAGTCACAGCCGAATCAAGAGACTGACAGGAAACGTCAAACAAAACAGGGGGCGGTGCATTCCTCGGTCTAGCAGCATATAGCTACTTCTCCGGCCAGCGGCAACTTGAGAGAAATCAAGCTCAGATTCTAGCGAGCAAATCGATCTTCGGTATGCGCAGTCGACGGTTCGGTATTGCGGCCACTTCTATGGGGTTGGCTTGGTTAGGCATCTGGAGATTATTTTTATAAGAGGCTGCGGTAATGAATTAGACGATTATGCAACATCCATTAGGACGAGAAGAACTCCGCTCTCATACCACCACTACGGCCCGCGACCACCATTCGCGCACGCGTAAGGCTGCGGGCCGAGAATAAGTACCTACTGGGCGCGCTTGAAGGATTATAGGCTGTACCCACAAACCCAACGGGAAATATAGGTAACGAAGCCCCCGGTGAATCATACGACAGGAACTTCTTCGAAATAGTTTCCGGAGCACGGGTCTGGGAGATATGTAAAGTTCCTGCTATATATTAGGAGAAGATGAAAACACAGCTTGTGGTTGGGATATATCTACACAACACGGGAGCTATTAACCCACACATTCGGAAGCGACTGCTGTGCCTGGGCTGGCTTGTTTCATATTGGAATACCGATCCGATGAAGCGTCATCTCGTGTACTTACTCCGCGAATTATATTGATCGGACATCCCGATAGTAGAGGTGCCCACGATACCATTCATGATAATTCCAACGTCTATCTAGTTCCGGTCCTTACAGGGCTTTCTATATGAAACTTCCCGGGGTAGTCTTAAGTGAGTGTTGATATAGACTAAGTTGGATTTATTGTTCTGCTCGTTTTCGTAGCAAGCTAGGTAGCAGTGGCCTGCGCTTGTTCGCATCGATTTTTTTTTAACACATGAATTTAGTCAGATACCTTAGATAAAGAAAGGGGTTCGTGAGTTTAAGTTCCGATAATCCTCATAAAGAAATCCACGCGCAAATATTGTCCGCTAGTATGTATTTTAGCTAAAATCCCCACGTGTCCGTTGGGGTTGGGCGAAAAGATACAAATGATCTACAACCTGACAATAATACCTAACACATATCGTAACCAAGCAAGTCATGAAATAAACACATGGCTGTTTTGCATGACACGAGACGGCACGGGATGCTTAAGAGGATGAAGCTATAGGAAAAAAAAAACATAAACATTCGCAAGCTCAGAGAATTAAATGGCTGCTGTTGATTTGATGTGACAAATCCGCCGTGTCCCGCTTTCTTACAGCTTCTGGAACTACTTAACCCCTTTCTTCGACCAGTCATTCAAAGCGATTCCGTATCGGGTATGCGGCAAATCCCATTCTCTTCGTTCCTGATCTAAAGCAGAAAAGGGGAGAGCACCAGCCACGCCTCTCATAGGCCTAGAGGGTCGGATCCATGGACGCTGTTCATGCAGGCCATGCAGTTGCTGGCCACCTGCCTAATGGCTAGCTGCATCAACAAAAGCAACCATTAGAGGTCGAGGGGGCGGGCTGATGGGCGACATGGGCATGGGATGGTACGCCTTATATCTTGCATTACCGCTCCATATACCGCATGTTGGTGATTAAAGCCGTTGCTGTGCGTCTTGTATCACGGTGGCGCCGAAATGCTTAATCTACAGAGCCTTATTAGTCTGTACAAGAAAGGTGAAACAATCGGGCATGAGATAAAAATCAAGAATAAACACGATTTGCGAGGGTCTGCGCCGGGGGTGGTATTAATACCCGGACCAAAATGGATAAAGGTGACCCTGCGTGTTTACAGTGGCCAAAGACAAAGCTGCAACACAGACAACAGTACCAAATTTGATCCAAATCTGTTAATTAGGGACGAGCAAAGTGGGATTAACGAGCCTTCGTCAATCACGATTCACCGGGCAACCATCTCACTTCATGACTTACACCTCGGTCTACTTACCCACAATATGTGTGAGAATC
The DNA here is from genome assembly GCA_002120335.1 of Hypoxylon sp. EC38. Taxonomy (NCBI): domain Eukaryota; kingdom Fungi; phylum Ascomycota; class Sordariomycetes; order Xylariales; family Hypoxylaceae; genus Hypoxylon; species Hypoxylon sp. EC38. Next base: position 2,549,908 of record KZ111235.1, on the reverse strand, counting down.
AAATACCTATACCTGGTTAGGAGGGGATTGGACGAAACTTACTACGGTAGAGTCAATGTCAATCCATACATACATATAGGTCGCATATCAAGACAATATCGGGGAGACAGGCGGGAGACACAAAGGAAAAACAACCTAGACAACGATTATCGATGTCGCTCGCAGATCTCTCTCATCAAACGATAAACTAAAGTCTCCGAGCTTGTGATATTGCCATTTGAAGTTCATCGTTTCTTTGAAATATCCACCTCCTCATTATAAAACCCTACTTTTATTCTTTCTTTTCCCCTTCACATGTACAATGCGTCTCAACACGTTGAAATGTTTGCTGTAAGATAACCGAGATTTATATGTACAGTACTTGACACGAGTCAAAAAATATATATATATATGATGTAGGGTAGAGCAGATCTGTCTAAAGGCTTAAGCAACATGAACGTAGATATAAACGTAGGTGTGCATATATGAGACTATGATGGATACATATACGGTACATGTAGGTAGACATATACACACAATGGCTCATGATATTCAAAATTGAGGTTGGTTGTTTTTAGGGGTTACGCGCTTCTCACGCTATCCACCATTGACTTTCTTGGTGTACTAGTAGGCGCTACCTAATCCTCCCACATGCTCCTGCTAAAAGTGCCCACCTAGGCACTAGCTTCACGTTCTTACCATCCATAGATGCACCTACACAATGCTGCTACCACTTGCACCTATATGTACTATATACTGTACATAGTACGTACCCCTGGCGTAATAACGGGCACGTCCCTCCCCTGACAGCCCAACCTTATTAGGGGACGCCCAGGGCAAGCTTTTTGATGAATACAGAGGGCGGCCTTAACGTGTCTAAACTTTTGGCTTGACCGGTACAGGAAAAACGAAGTGGATCAGCCCCATTCGACCTCTTATTTTCTTTCCCTTAATGAAAACAATCCACCAACCCTTTTCGTGATCCTCCATTTGACAGCAGCCACTGTCGGTCAACAATAACGTATGCTCATCATTTTCTCATTTTCTCTTTTTCACGGCCGACTCTTTTTGCTCACATTTCAGTCCACCCCCTTGCGTCCCGGAATGCGGTAGCAGTATCGTCGCCCTCAGCTCCTTCGCCGGACTGAGATTGATCGCGAATCTCTAGGTCTAAATCTAGGTCTAGGGGTTTCAATCCGCTCTCGTCTTTGTGGTTGGGGGAATCTCATTTGTCGCAAACCTCATTTGAGATTGCCGACCCTACCCACGTTCCGATTGTCAATTCAGATTACGACAGTATCTAGCCAGGAGACTCCTTATGATTAGGGACCATAAGGCTCCTGCTGGCCCGAGACCAGCTGCGCAATCCCCGACTCGAACGTACGTTTTCCCGCTCCGTATCATCCAAACCATAGCATACCAAGGAACACTATGCAATTGCTTATCACACCCATTCTAAGTACTGACTGGTTTCGTTTCAGGACTAAAGAGAATAGCATCCCTATAAACAGAATCGACAACGAACCAATGCTTCATGCGTCGTCGTCCAACAACCACTCACTCTTCTCCTTTGGTCGGAATGGGGCCCCAAGTGACCTAGGCGATACCACTACGAGTTCCTTCGAATTCTTACCCTCTGTCAGCTTCGATGATCTCCAAAGCAGTCTCGAATCAGCCTCTACCGAGTTCAAACTGACCCAGTTTCCTTTACCAACTGGTCACGGGAGCATACTCGACGACAAACCCTCTCTGGAAAGCATGGCTGGCCAGTCTTCTAATGCCACTCAAAATGGCGCAACGAACCGTGCAGGAGCCCAGCCAAATCCTACTTCCAATGCAGCCCCCAGACCATCTAAGTCCGGTTCGATATTAAGAAGACCCAGCACGTCAGGTAGACAGGTTAGCAACGGGTCTACCGTGTCTGTATCTTCTAGTATTATCGACGCGCCAACTGCGCCTGCTGCGATGAGGAGACGCCAGAGTCATTATCCTCCAGTTTCCAATACCAATATTGGTAAACCACCGAGGAAGTCCATTGGCCCAGGGATTATTGACGCCGATTACGGGACTAGAGGGGCCCAAAAACGACGGCCAAGTTTGATATCGAATGCTTCTGACAGAGGCGCGGCAGAGTCAACTCGAACATCAATTGATATTCCTTCTGGGCAGTCTGGAGATAGTGCGAGGACCTTCACAAATTCGCGTGCTACTAAGGCTCGTTCAGTACAACCTGCACCTAGAATATCAGCGAACCTCTCCACTAGCACTAATACCAACAATAGTCTCGCTCCAGACCAGAACCGTATCTCGACCGCGTTTCCAAGGTCACCAAGAGGCGGTGGCAAAGGCTCTACGCCCAACTCTACGCGAAGAATGTCTGTCATGCCCGGTGCCCATGGCTCTCCTCATGTTACTGGCCTTGGTGCTAGAACTATCTCACCAACCGACGCGCAACGGATGAAGCGTATGTCGATACATCCGACTCAGAACATGCCTCAGATTACAAGTGTGCCGCCTCCACCTATCGATGTTCGACCTCACTCGCGATCGCCTTCAATGATTCCTCGAAAGACGTCCACACCCTCGTCCTTGCGGACGACCCCAGAAGTCACCAATAGGAAATCCTACAGTTCAGGTTTATCAGTGGGTTCAACGAACAGTTTCAATACTCATCGAACCTCAACCGGGTCAATTCAGCGAACCTTGTCACAAGTTGGCCCTGCTTCCAGGCTTCCCGCTCCCAAAACGCTAAACATCCATAACCCACCCCCTGGTGAGGAGGAGGAAGACGTACCTCCTGTGCCTGCAATACCCAAAGCCTACGAATCACCTAAAGATTCACCAGCCGAACTATCTTTTCTTGAGAAGAGGAAGTCAACCTACACTCTCGATTCAAGTAGCATTCATAGCACCTCTACCGGCACGCCTTCGGGGACCCCATCTCTGGAACCGACGAAAAAGTCCCAGAGAAAGCCAAACACGCGAAAGCACGCACCACGGAAGACTCTTGCTGGTCCTAGCGATCTTGAGCAGAAAATCAATGGAAACCAGGCTAAGAAGAATCTACAACCATTAAGACTGCCGCCGCTTAACCTTGGGCCCTTGAGTATACCTACTGAGGCAAAGATCGCGGCTCTGAAGGACCAGGGCGAGGATGATGGTAAATTGAGTCCACCAATTTCGCGGATAATTCCCAAAACACCTACAACGCCTATGACTGCGTCCAAGAGCACATTCTTTTCCAGAGGTCGTGGAGACAGAGATGCCGAAAAGTCAGCTCCGCGGAGCAATAGTTCTGTCCATCATAGTCGAATTGAAAGCCCGAATGGTGAAAACGGTACCAGCTCATCCGAATCACCACTTGGTTTCGCATCCAAGAGGCAGATTCGCAAAGTGCCCGAGTCACCTTTCCTCTCGTCATCTGTCCCTAAGAACGACAACATTTTTGGAAGTCAATTGACAAAATCAAAGACAATTGGGGATGTCACCCGCACAATTGCGGCCGATACTACCGTTGATGTCAGACCCCAGCAGAAACCATCTGGACCACGTGCGCAGAAATTGACGAAACCAAAGTCGCCGCCAGCTCAGCAAAGCCCGGAAGAGCCTCCAACGCCGTCTTCGATGAGCAACCTTAGGAGAAAATTGAGCTTATCTTGGAAGAGAAGTAACTCGAAAAGTAGTCATCATGCATCTGTGGGGTCTTTGGACAAGACTGCTGAGAATCGTGCCCGACAAGACAGTATGCCGCCTCCGCGGATACCCGTATCGGCATCAATGAACATAAACACGGCGAAGGCTTCTAGTCCAAGCCACGCCGCAAAGTCTTCCGGGACGTATTTAGAGACCAGACGTAGAAAGAGTTCTGCATCTAGTCTGAATACTATGTTTACAAATAAGAGTCGTGATACTACATGGACAAGTTCCAAGGAGGATATCGGTAATAATTCGATGATTGAAACGTCGACACAGCCTCGGAATTCATCTATACAAAAGATGATCCGTCCAAAACCATCCGCTGCGTCTATCAAACGCCAGGACTCTTATACTGCCGATTTAGATAAGGACGATTTGATTGCCGAAGAAGAGATGCGAAAACTGGCCTTGAGAAGGAAGGAGACGGAAATGGCAGCACGAACATTGGACGCACTCCGCAAGAGGGCAACTCCAAAAGAACGCGTCGGGCCTCATGAGGCGATTCGGATAGCCAAGTTGAACATCTATGAGAAGGGTGAGATCGTTGATTATAATGATGTCTATTTCTGTGGGACGCAGAACGCAAGTAAGGTCGTGGGCGATTTGAACTCAAACCTACCAAACTTCGGGTATGATGATGAACGTGGTGACTACACAATTGTTCCGGGCGACCATCTCGCTTACCGCTACGAGATCGTCGATGTCCTCGGGAAAGGTAGTTTTGGTCAAGTGGTGAGGTGTATCGACCACAAAATCGGTGCGCTTGTCGCGGTGAAAATAATCCGCAACAAAAAGCGATTCCATCAGCAAGCTCTTGTCGAAGTCAACATTCTACAAAAGCTTCGCGAATGGGTAAGTACCTAACAAAAAATTCGTCTAGCCAGTGAATCTGCTAACAAGGACGTGTAGGATCCTCAAAATAAGCACAGCATGGTCAACTTCACTCACAGTTTCTACTTCCGAGGACATCTATGCATTTCAACTGAACTCCTTGATATGAATCTCTACGAATTCATTAAATCCAACGCCTTCCGCGGGTTTTCCCTCAAACTTATTAGACGATTCACCAAGCAAATGCTTAGTTCACTCACTATCCTGAAACAGCACAAGGTGATTCATTGCGATCTCAAACCGGAAAACATTCTCCTTCGGCACCCTATGCATTCTGAGATCAAGGTAATCGATTTCGGTTCCAGTTGTTTCGAGAATGAAAAGGTCTATACCTACATCCAGTCCCGGTTTTACCGCTCTCCGGAAGTCATTCTGGGAATGACTTATGGCTTGCCAATTGATATGTGGAGTTTGGGTTGCATTCTAGCCGAACTGTACACTGGCGTTCCTATTTTCCCTGGTGAGAATGAGCAGGAGCAGCTAGCGTGCATCATGGAAGTTTTCGGACCGCCTGAGAAGCATCTCATTGAGAAGAGTACGAGGAAGAAGCTGTTTTTCGATTCAATGGGCAAGCCGCGGTTGACGGTATCATCAAAAGGTAGGAGACGTCGCCCATCCTCTAAAACACTCCAGCAAGCCTTAAAATGTGACGACGAACCATTCTTGGACTTCCTCGCTCGCTGCTTGCGATGGGACCCAGATCGCCGTCTGAAACCTGAAGAGGCTATACGCCATGAGTTCATCACCGGCCAGAAAACTTCGGTTCCAGTCCCTAGAACACGTGAGTCCTCGCCAGTCAAACGTCACAATACGATCTCAACACCACGGCCCCTGCCGGATCCGCCAGGAGGTGCTAAGAGCGGTACCAGCCTACGTCCTAGGGAAGTAAATAATGTCAGTCCTTTAAAGGCGGCTGGCGGAGCAAGACGAACGTCTGCTTTCACGGGTCTCACAACTGGCACTGGTACAAAACGAACTAGCGGTGGAACAAATGGAACGGTGGCCAACAGCAACCTTCCTCGTGTGGCCGGTCGAACTGCTAGCGGCAAGCAAGATCTGGCATCTGCGGGGGCTAACGTTGCTATGAGTCGACGAGCTTGAATGATTATATTTTCACATACTAGGAGTTTCACATCCAGCGTCCTAGTATGGCTTATGACATTAATTGTTGGGTCTTTGTTTTTCGGCAGCATACCACATAGCGGGCATTCAACCTCTGAGTTTATGGACCTGTTTCAAAAAAAAAACAGCACGATGTATTGAATATGTCCTGAGGTCGCGGATCCCAACGAGCGAGTGTATCGATTATGTCAAATCGAATTGATATCATCGCTATTCCTCATCCTGTTAAGAGTCACCTCACTATATACGTCGGCTATCCTGTCCGAGTCCGCCCTTGGGGCCCTCCCAACTATGACGGCTCAAACAGGAATTCGTTGCTTTGGAGTTGGGCTTGTCTCGAGTATGTTTATCGAAGTCGAGAGGAACCTAGAGTTAAGGGAATGAGCATTTTCTTTCTTCGAATGAATGTACTATACTACTTTATAATGATGAGGTTCAAACCGCAAATGCAAATAGGAACACAACTCGGCTTCAAGAAGCCCTCAGCGATACTCTGTTCACGACGGATGTTCAGAAATAAGGGGTTTATCGTTTCTAGAACCATGTACCCTCTGGGGTGTATTTCCGTTGGGGAGGAGAGCAAAGTTGAGCGAGAAAATCACGATAGAAGGAGGAGAGGAGTGATAGACGTAGAGGGGATGCGTAGTGTAGAGTCATCCGTCTTGCTCAATATCAAAACGTATCAAACTCCCACCTCTTACTCTTCTTGATTTAGAATGTATGGTCTTCGGTGAATTGGGCGGCCTGCCTGCCTTGGCGTATCATCAGTGATTTGCTATTTCTCGGTCATTCGACCTTATCCACCTTGGTTGGCTTACGTGGATCGACGAGTCGATAGGAGGTAGGTTGGACCGGGGACTACTCATCGTAATCATACTCGATAGTCAACCGTCGAAGACAAAGAAAGGATAATGGGCGAAGCTTGTCGATGCTTCTAGGGTCGAATTCACCGTATCCCGCCGTCCGCCGCACCTTGTTTACCGCGTGGGATAATAGAAGGTAAGATAGGAGAGGAGGCGCAATTGCCTGGAGAGACAACGTCGAACTGTCCGTGGTCTGACATGCAGAACCGAAGATTGCTACTGTTACACAAGCCCTATATACCCACGCGACATAAGCTGGCAACTCCGTCATATAGGTTGCAACCTACCGTATAGGGCTAGCCAATAGGTATACAATGAATATCCTTTACATATCTATGTATAACCTATACAAGATACGCATAGGTAAGCTATACATTGGTGGTTAGGTTGGGAATAGAGACAGACTATAATAAGAATCATACTAAGAGGTACATACACGTCGGGTTTCCTCAATTGATGATCGCCTTCTTCTCAGCAGTATTTCGAATTCCTCGCCTACGCAGGTGGTTATGCACTTTTCCCGTCTCCTCCTCCCTCCCTCTATTCTGTCGCCTACTCTTCTTGCCTCGGTACCCACTATCGCGCCTCCCGGGACTCGCTGTGTCAGTCAGCTAATATGAGCCGCAGTATAAGGGGATAGGGTAAGCACATTTTTTCACGATCGCCACCGCGGGAAGAGTCTGAACGTTTCACGTCTT
>KZ111235.1:1870337-1928214 GCA_002120335.1 Hypoxylon sp. EC38 | reverse complement strand
GAAAAGGAATACAAGGATAGATCAAATCTTTGATATATAGTAACTGAATAGGAAAAACTTTATTGTTGTTTTATATTTTTTTACGTCTTACAAAGTAGACAGGTAACAAGGTACATATACTGTACCGAAACGAAACGATACGATGGCCCCTACTTCATCCAATAGGATTCCTTCTGGGACCAATGAAGAAACCTACCTCTTTATATAAGGCACGGTATGAATATTATATAATGATCATTATTGATCAGCAAGCTCCAGGCTCGCGATTATCAGTAGTACCTGGTCTGGATCGGTTGATGGGTAACCTCGTCGATCCAACGAATCTTGCGATGCGAGCGCGCCGTCTCGGTAGCATGCTCATCGTCTAGATACTTGCCTGCGCGGACCGCTTTGAGGGCTTCCATGAGATGCTCGCCAGAGTCGGTGTTGTAGACTCTACCCGCGCGTCTGCTCCTCGCCGCCGCTTCGGATGCGTGCTTGTCGTAGACCTTGCGCTCGTGGTCCTCCGCCCACCCATAGGTCCGCTCCAGCGCGCCGTAGCAGCATCGCTGCAGCGCCGCGCACGCTTCGATTATGGCGTTGCCGAGGCCCGCTTCCGCCGCAAGCTCCATCGCCGAGTCGGCGAGCTCCAACGCCCGCGCATACTGGGCGCATGTAGGATCGCTTCTCTTTCTTGGGCGGATTATCCGGAAAGCCCTGGCGTTGAGTGCCTCGATCTCGTCTTGGACGGACATGGTGTATTGTGGTGTGGTATGGTGCGGTGCGGTATGGTGCGGTGCGGTATGGTGCGGTGATGAGAGGGATAGTGACATCTTTGTGGGGGATTGGCTCAGAATTCCGATACCAGATGCGGAGTTGATTGGTGCGGTGGGTGCTGTGAGTGCTGTGATGATGAAAGATCTAACCTAGTGGAATTGTAGTGATTTATGTATGCCCTCAAGCGGACAATGGTCATTGTCGATTGTTTTGCCTTGTTAGTTGATTTTGCCTTTGATTCCTCGGAAGCAAGAACTCGGCGCTCAAAGGCTAACTCAATTGTATTTTACGGAAAGGGAGAGCATTAAAGCACATCAAGGCTATTCAACTTCTTGTCTGGCCGCTTCGTTTTCTGATTAGAGCAATCTAGAAGTTGTCGATCTAGAATCCTATAGTCATACAATCCTGATCGACTCCGAGGTCGACTCTTCCCACAAACCACCTTCATGGAGATAACAAAGACCAATTCGTCGGTAAATGTTGGGCTGATGCAGCGGTAATAGTAAAAGGGCATGTGCGCAAATGACTTCGGGGTAACGTTCTGGCTTGTATTGGTTATACACCAAGTCAGCCTTCGTTAGAATTAGGCATCTGAGCTTCAAGTCTCTCTCTAGGCAGGGGGATGGAAAGTCCAAGAATGCCTGACCCAACTTCTCATTAGATTCCTCTCGGGGTGAGTCGTATAATGAAACCTTGTTCAAAGCAACCGTGTTCTCCGTCCATGGCTCCCACTCTACATCTAACACTCTACCTTCGATGTCAAGATAGCCTGACTTTACTGGTCCAAAAGTGAAGTCGCTTCTATCAACGAGGTCAACTGCACAGTCAAGAATTTTAAAATTCCATGGACGATTAGTCGTCCACTTCCTTGATTGCTTGGGATATAGAGTGCCGTTATCATATCGCACGCTAGCCCAACTCCAAGACGGAGCAATATAATCAGTGTCACATTCTTGTGTCGCGGTAACTGTAGACAGAGGACCTGTCGGGTTCGATCGAAATATATAATACCACTGAAGATCAGTCAATAGAGCCTCTTTCCATAGACCTGCAAGATACGTCATCCCATGCTCTTCAGCAGCTATCGCGGCGATCGCCGAAATCGCTGAAAGCTTGTCCGTCGGGAAGCTAAGGGATCTCTGGGCGTATTGAGATCGTATCTCTATCCACATCATCGAGGCTTCTCTCCTCTTATATGCCTCGTCAACCGTGTAGCGATGTGAAAGCCGTTCATTCAACTCTGGTAAACTAGAAATGATAGCAGAGGTCTCTCCAAAGTAGTTCTGTACATATCCCTCCGGACTAAACTGTATAGGGGGATCGCGATGTTCTTCACCCGATAGGGCACTTGGATCTGCGACGAGCTTGTTACACGTCCATTGAATACCTCGGGAAGAAAACCTCAGGCGACATGAAGAGAGAGTCCACTCTTGGAGAGTCCATCCGCGAGAATCGATGGGATCTTTCACTTCTGGAGCTTCTTCCCGAAAGCCTAGACTTAACTTCATATATGGAAACTGAGGCTCTCTTTTGCCGATGGTGATTTGAAATGGCTGTACCTTGAAAATAGCTGGATGTGGTGGCTTTAAGAAGCCTTCGGAAGCAGATGTGGAGCTGGCAGCTGAAATAGTCATCGCACTGTACTGGTATATCTTCGCCATCATGGGCAGTTCTTTGAGCTTATCCTCGGGAGAATCCTGGATAATGCATAGAGCATCAACCCAGATATAGCGGAAGCCAAGTCGTCTGGTAACTTCCATGGCTTCCATGACTGATTGGGGAATTCTCTGAATGTCAAGACCGGCAAGCTTGGTTTGCAAGGTGTCTCGGGTTAATACGTAGTCCTGCTTAGCACCCCAGACGTAGCTCAGAGTCACATAGCCCGTCGCATCCTTAGAACTATTTGGCCAATCATCTGACTGGGCGGTAGATTCGATAAGATGTGAATGAAGAGGATCCCCGACGTCTATTAGGCGCGTAGGCCGAAAGGTGCTGTAAAGAGCACATCGATGGTATTGCTGGCAATTGTCAAGCCACCGTCGCGCCACGATCGGCCACTCTGCGCCCGCCGCAGAGAGCGTTTTCCACTCGTGGCTGAAGGGTTCGCCGGCATCGGAAATCACTTCCAGCCAAAGTGTTGCGCCATAAGGAGTAATAAATATCCAAGGTTTTGAGCATGTTTCACTGGGTGTAGCTATGATGTCGATGTTGATGAGGTCAAAGCCTGCAGAATAATTCCCCTTGATGACCGTCATCTTGAGAGTTACCTTTGCGGCGCAGTCAAGTGATTGAATGGTCAGATCGGGTTCGTCTGTTCTCGTATGTGACCCTAAGAATTCCTCATGTCCGGTTGGCTCTTGAAATGTTCCCATAAAGTACGCATGGGCTTCTCCTTTCCCATGGGCGTCTTGATTGCTCTGCAACGTGTCGGATGCCACTGATGTCGTCGCTGTTATCTTTCGTCCCTGGTACCATGGTATATAGCGGATGAAAGTTTCTTCGCCATGGAAAGGACTCTCATTCTTTGTGGCAGTTAGGATTGAATTGCCGAGAACAGCACACAAGTTACAGCCATCGAGCACACTGTGATATACATCCGTAGCCAAAATCTCACAGGATGACTGAACCTCGGTTAGGCCTTCATCACTAGACCTAAGCCTCTCATATAGATCTTTATTGAATAGTCTTGCACAAAGTTTACAAGGTTTTGAATAGTCACTCTGAGGAATAAAGAATTGCGAGGGAGTCTCAACTCTCCCTCGGAGTCGAAGCATTGTCAATGGTAAACCCGAGTCACGAAAGTATATGATCGTCAAAGAGTAAACGAAAGTCACGCACGCCCAGAAACATCTAAAAAGTACCACCGTAGAGTGGGGGCCGGAGAGGATATTATACAACGAAATATAGTAAACTGCCTACCTAAGGTATTAAATATAAAGAGGCGGTTTATATTCATGTTTAAATGACAAACGAAATCGTCTTGATTTTACTTTACAAGGCCATTCAACTATGGATTATCGAATGTCCCAAGACAGTTCCCCTCATTAAGCTGAGCTCCAGGCCTCCAACTAGCAACTCCACATGCTGCGCCCCCCGGCGTAGAGTGCTATCTTGCCGTGGGATTTATGCCTTGCAGATATTGAATGTAACCTCATCCCTCCAGCCCCAGTTCTTGGCCCCAATAGAGCGGCACTTAAAGTCCTTTGCGACACCTAGATATATGAAGGAATGCGGAAGGAATATATATACGACACCGAAATATGTAGTTGTATTGCATGTGCCGTTGACGGTGACGGTTAGCTGCCAATCGGATTTAGACATCGACGGGGTGAGGGTGATTCATTAAGTCACTTACCTTAGGTACGCACTAGTTATTATCCATCAATTTTCCCTTTCAATCTCTTTCTTAATCTTGGCTTGTATGACTGGAGAGGCACTGACAATCGGCCAGCGATGACATGCTTCTTCGATGCGGCTCCTCCATGTTCATACCAGAGAACTGGAGGAATATAACGGAGATTTCATCCCGCCTTATGCAATCCTTGTAAGCTTCCTACCTAGATGTATTCAATACGATCTTCGACCGTATCTTAGTAGACTTCATTTTCACCGTACTCAGAATACGCAGGTATGTCGAAGAATACATAAGAACTATCACTAACAACACATTCTATAGTCTCATACTTGGGGTAAGCATGAGGTGACTTTACAAGATCTTTCGAAACCAGATCTTAAGGGCTACCAAGGGTATAGAAAAATAGAAGGGTGCTGCCAGCAAGCAGCTAGAGATGGGCTTTATTATGTGTGGATCGATACCTGCTGCATAGACAAGTCGAGCAGTGCAGAGCTTTCTGAAGGCGTCAACTCGATGTTCCAATGGTACAGGAACTCTACAGTCTGTTACATCTATATGTCCGACGTACTCGCAGCGGACAATGCATTCAGTACATCCTCGAACTTTCGACAGAGTCGTTGGTTTAAAAGGGGTTGGACGCTCCAGGAGTTACTTGCACCTATGGAATTGGTGTTCTTCGACACACACTGGGAAGAGCTTCAAATTGGCCGAATCAGTCGATCTTTACCGGGATCTCGAGATCGGGTTTCAAGTTCGTTCCACGATCAAGAACACTACCGCAATCGGCTCGGCTTGCTTAGTCTCATCTCTGATATAACGCATATCCCGAAGAAAGCCCTGGATACAGGAGACTTTTCACAATTCTGCGCCGCGGCTCGATTGGCGTGGGCTGCTGATAGGAAGACAACGCGACCTGAAGATAGGGCTTATAGTTTGTTGGGTCTTCTTGAAGTTAACATGCCTCTGGTTTATGGTGAAGGGAATAAGGCATTCATACGTCTCCAAGAAGAGGTAATCAAATCACGAGATGACGACAGCTTACTCGCCTGGGGCTATGGTTTGATAGCCAAAGAACAGCCAAGAATCCATGCTGACAGCGTGCTTGCGCAATCGCCTTTTGATTTTCGACACTGCCACAGTCTCCAGAAATTGGAAACTGAGGATACAAGTCCAGATGTGCCGCCAACAACCACGCATTCGGCTATGACCAACATTGGAATGCAATTGGCAATCCCTATCCGCACTATCGACTCCAAAAACGGTGTCTTCATCGCAATACTCCGTTGTCTTGTGCCCGGATCCTATGCTCATAGGAATCATCTGGTGGTACCCCTGATCCGTACTCAAGGAGGCGATAAGAACCATTTCAGCCGGGCGCCTGGTAGCCCGCCTTTCCTCGTCCGCAGAGAGAAGCTGTTTTCGCTGATCAAAAATTCGAAGTTTCTTTTTTTCCTCAGCCGTGTACCGCCACTATGGAAGTTATTTATTACGAGGCCGATATCAACACCCATATATCTGCGAGGAAGTCCTCCTACACTCTCACTACCACCCACCAGCTGGTCAAACTCTGGGAAAAGGGATTGTGAGACTATGGGCTTACACATAGACGAGGTGATATCGGCGGGCTACGAGGTTGCGTCCTTCTACCCCCCTTGGATAACCAGAAGGCCAGTCAACGGTAACTGCCTCGTTCTTCGACTAGGATCGTCGAATCCGGCAAGATTCGTAGTCGTATTCCTAAGGCCGAAGGAATTTTCAACAGGATATTTATTCTTTGCAATATACATAAGTCCAAAGGCTTATAGAATAGCAAGAGTAGATCACTGGTCAGCCTTGGGGTATATGGTAGAGCACAGTCAAAGCTTAGAGGTTGACATGAGTAACCACGGCATGCATCAGAAAGAACTAGAATTTAGCGAGGAATCCGCAGATGGCCATATTCGATGCGTTCATCATATATCGTTTGACTACATATTCGGGGATATTCGAATTAAGTGCAATGTCGAGCGCACATTTACAGACGCGAACAGCGAGCTTAAGCATGAGCGGTCTGCGACAAGTCCGGGCTTGCTCAAAAACAGAGCAACATCCAATCATTTCACAAATGATATAGAGGGAGACATTTCATTTTATACGCCTTGAGTAGATGTATCTAGGAGTAATTGAGATTCATACAAGGTCGTCGTAGTGAGATGAATGGAATTGTTGAAACCGATGTTTACTTCAGAGTCTTCATGTCTCAGTCACTACAGGGGGCCACTTAGGGCCACCTAGGCACTTAACCCACTATAACGAACCACCTAAAAGCCTCAAGACAACTTTTTTTTTTTTTTTTAGGTAGACCCCAGATTCAAATTATAACACTGCCCGCTAAACTCGCTACAATTTTAGGGGTAGGTAGCGCCCAATTTTCCGGTGGATGATTGATTTTACAAAGTCATTGAAACCTCAATTACTTTTCAAAACAGCCATTCCCTCATATATAACAAATCAACCAAAAAGAGGTACCTAACATTAATGTAGTATAATAGTATAATATCTATTCCTCAAAAATTTGGGTAATGCAATACACCACAAAATCGGTGCCGTTAATGCTTCTGGGTATCCGCACCTTTATGCATCCGTACCTAAACGCCGGCAAATGCGATCCGCCTTTTAAACCAAACTAAAATAATGATCTCTCTAGATAGTAGTAGATTGAGCCTGTAAATAGAGGCATGGGTGTCAAGTGCTACGATTGGGCACAGTTCTTTACAATCCAAGGGTGCTTGAGAACATCTACAAGTGGTAGACGTTTCGTGGGATCCAGGACCAACAACTACACCATTAGTCAGCTTGTCAGGGTTGAGTTGGAGCGGTGACGGGAGCTTTACCGAGTGAACGAAGTTTTTGGCCTCGGGAGATAGCCAGGCTGGAAGAGGCGTTATATCACACTTGAGGATTCTCTTATGTGTCATAGGGTACGTATCTTCAAAGGGAGCCTCTCCCGTGAGAAATTCATACGTCAAAACACCGAGCGTCCACTGGTCTACGGCTTTGGTGTACTTGACCGGACCAGAGGCCAGCATCTCGGGGGGTAAGTAGTCGAGCGTCCCACACAGAGTCTGCCGGAAGTTGCTTGGCGCATGGACGCTGTACCCGAAATCGGCCAGTTTCAACTCCCCGTGAAGCCCGATGAGGATGTTCTCGGGCTTGATATCGCGGTGCATTATGCTCTTGCTGTGCAAGTAAATCAAAGCATGCGCGACCTGAGCAGCATACTTGGCTGCACGCCGCTCGGAAAACCGAGTCTCCCGCCTCAGCGGCTTGTAGAGCTCACCGCCGGGCGAGTACTCGAGGATGAGGAAGATGCGACGCGAGTCGTGGAACCAGTTGTAGAACCCGAGAATGCCCGGGTGCCGGATCTGGCTGTGCACCTCGATCTCGCGTCGGACGTGCGTTTCCGCCTTTTCGCGCTTGATCTCGTTTTTGTCCAAGACTTTGAGAGCACAGATGAAGCCCGAAGGCCGGTGCTTGGCTAGGTAAACACGACCGAACTTGCCTTTGCCCAGCGGTTTGCCAATCTCAAACATCCCGAGATGCAGGTTTGGACTCCGTACGGACTGCTGAGTTGAGTCTTTCGTCGTCGCGACTGGCCGCGATGCCTCGGACTTCGAACTCGAGTCCGTTCCCCGTGGTGCCACCAAGCGGTTCAAATACACAGGCTGGGGAAATCGAGACTTCCCCTGCACTTTCGTTTGGCTAGCTTGTGTATTCAATTGAATCGTGGCCGCCATTTCGGAAATCTTTACGCATTTAAACTGAAGAAGGAATTATTCTCCCTCTCTAGAGAGACAAGAGATGGAAGAAGCCAACTGGTTGGTCAATTGGTTTGTTTTTCGATTACCGAATTTAACCATTGTATGGTACGCCAGCTGGCTTACTTAGCTTGCGTTAGCTACATACATTTGATTAACAAATACTGATTCTGGACTTTTTACTTTTTATGCATCTAATCCGTATGTATAATTCTATGACTATACATATGTATTTCGCGGGGCTGGCAGTTTGTACGATAATGACCCGCCGTCTAGCGAGTGGATCGAGGATCAGACTTTACACTTAAGGACCTACATAAGGCAGTAGATGCTGGGCGGTACTAAGCTGATGTTAGCTATCTGTAGAAGTCTTGTCCTGGAGGTCATAGACGGTGGCAGGTACGCCAAAGGAGAGTGCGAAGCAATCTGAGAGGTATATTGGCCGTCACATTTCGAGTGATTCTAATAAACCTCTAAGAAGCTTTCCCAACCCATCAGTTACTCCCAACTCATCTATCACGAACGAAACTTCGGCACTATTATTATCACCCAAAACCGAAGTGTTCCTATCTCCCATAATACCTACCCCGCGCTCGAATGCTAGGACAACTTATATCTTATTTATGACTCATGTAGGATCTACCTTTCGGAGAGGTATTTTACCATTGGCAATCAAAGGGATGCTCAGCCACGGTGACGAGGCCAACCATGATCTGATTTCATATGCAATGCAACCTACTTGCATACATAGCAGTCCAAAGCCGACCTACTAAGCAAAGCTATGCTCTTTAACGCGGTTGTCAGACGCGGTCTATAAGACGCGACTCTTAGGGCAACCGTGAAGGTAAGCACCATGACCCGGTATCCTTAACTTAAACTCATACAACTCTTTGAAATTTCCATTACATTGAGTATCTTCCTATTGAAAACTTGAAGCGTTTCTTCCAATGTCTATGAATATGAAGGTGAAGCGGAAGCCAACCCCCAATAGTACTCAGGGCTGGGCTGGTAAGTCCACTATCTCATCTGCGAATTTGACACCGCGTCGCTAATGACTGCGCAGCACCCGCAGGTAACCAGCAGAGCATCGCATTTGACGAGTATCATTCGAATCTGGTATCGATTGCCAAGACCATTCATACCGCGAATGAGGAATATCTATCAATCGTCAAAGAGTACTTGCGATGGCTCAATTGGTCATCCTCCAAAAATCCGTTTTCCTTCAGCCAGAGCTCGGGAAGGTTCACCCAGGACGACCTCCACATTTTAGAAGGGGTATTGCAAAAGCAGCCTCCAGTAAGCAGGTTTGTAGTGCAGCCACCGAGAGGCTGGTTTGCTGATCCGCAACTCCTTGACCTGTTACGCGATACGTCATACGCCGGGATTTGGGAGAGGGCTGCCGAGAACATGGCGTTTTTGAAAAGCCACCCAAAACATCAGACTGAGAAGCACCAAGAGAAAGGGAGGAGGCGAGCTGAGAAATTGAGGAACTGCCGAATCGCGCTAGAAACGGGCTTTTCCATGGTCGAGAAGGACTTGCGAGCCCAGGGGCTCGGCAGCGTTTACGATGGGATTCTTGTGAAGTTGAATATGCTCCGCAACTACGAGGAGGCGTATCCGATACCATCGGAGCGCCGAATTAATCTGTGGTTCAAATTCCAGACGCCGACGCTTCCTCTCGTCAACACTGTATTCCTGCTTGCGTCACTTTTCCCCTTGTGCATGGCATGGAACAAGTCGACCGACGCGCCCGGTTCCACTGGAGACTCTGATTTTTGGACGCTAATTCTTAACGCGATAATCCAATCCCCGAGCCTTGTGTCGACATTGTATACTGTCCATCGGCAATCGAAAAAACATCACGTTGCTTGGATATGTGCTATTTGGCTTGCGGCTTGCGGCATCGCATGCGCATACGTCTGTATACCGTTGTACCTTTTTCTACCTACGAAATGGAGCGTTTTGATGTCTGTGGGTGGACCAATTGCACAACTCGGTGTGAACTTCGAAATCGCTTGGATGGCGGATCATTCCAAGTTGAAGAATCAATAATAGAATTATTTATCTGATTCTATTATCGACGCGTTAGGGGCAATATCTACGAATCCAATTACATGGTTACACCAACTTTGGCAAAGCGGAAGGAAGAGGGAAAAGGAGTTAGGCGATGGAACTAGGCATCTACTATCATTCATTTATTTACCAAGGCGCTATCATATAGAAAAAAAATTAGACTGGGTGGGATTTTGGACATGTCATCACTTATTCAACATATGGGGGCTCGGGAGGTAACCAAAGGGCATGGTCTCTCGTCTTTCAAGATCTCAAGAATTACCAAAGCTACCCCTAACCAATACGTGCAAGAGTAGGCTCCAGTAACTCAACCTTGCATTGCGGCAGCTCAACCCCATACGCCTCGCTAACCAGAGTAGTCGCGTTAGTACTACCCGTCGCCTCTGGTACGGTGTACCACCTCCTATTCCTAAGGTCCCCGTCTTGCGCCTGATCAAAGAAATTCTGCGGCGCGAACATAATACTGCTAACGGCCTCGGAGTACAGCGTTACTGGCACATCCTCGCTACGGGTGAAGTGGTGCATGCCTAAATTGAACCAGACGACGAGGTCAGTACCCTCGACGCTTTCGCCATCGAGGAACTTGGCAAAGTCCTGCTGTGGCTTCCAAGGCATGTTGAGATTCTGAACGCTATTACCCCACGGCTCTGTGTCGTGCTGCCGTGTCACGGTTAGATGCGCTTTGGATAGTGCCGTGTTGTGCCGTGAGAAGGGCGAATTCAGCGTGCTCAGCCGGATGTCGGACTTTCCCGGAACGATACGGTATCCGCGCGGCGTGCCCCATTTGTTGGTCGCGCTCGCGTGGTTCACCGTGTACATGACCTGTCCATTGTCGGCCCAGCTAAGCTGCTGCTCTTTCTCGACGTTGTATGTCTCTAGCGCGATCTGCTCGAATTCGCCGAGTTCTGGCCACCAGGGCTGCGTCGTGTTCACGACCTTGAGTTCGGTCACCTGCAGATTGTTTTCGATCCCGAGAATGTCGAAGTCGGCCTTCCATGTTATAACATGATCGTGTAGAGACCCTTGCGTTGCTTCTTGGATACGAGGACCCCAGGCTCCTTGGTCCCGGTAGAAGAATGAGGATTGCAGGTACCCTGAGGCGCGCACAGTTATCTCAAGGGATCCGTCGACGTGGAATGCGTAGTCGAATAGATAGTCGTAGTTTCCAACTGTGGCGATGGAACGTAATGTCAGTATCGATGCCTTCACGACACCTAGGTTGGAAAAGCCATAGTCGTTGGAAGAATCACCAGCGCGGTGCCGAGATAAGGGGAAACCGGCGTCTGACTCGAAGATGCAGATGGAATTCGGGTTAACGGTTGTTTTGTTCCCATCGTGCACGGTAACATTCCAAAACGTAGAACCGAACGGACAGTCGAAACCCTCTACAAGCGGGAACAAGTCGGCACCAAGCTGATAGTGCGTATCGTGGTAGACAGTCGTTGCTGCCTTAGGCTGAAATCCGCCGTACTGCGCCGCCGCTTCTTGCATGGACAGTTCGTACAGGATCCGTTCACCCTTGAAGCGTATATCGTAGAGCATGACACCTAAGGTCCGGGTGTGGGCGACGTAAAACGACCAACCCAAGTACTCAACGTACTTCTGCTCCGAGTCCACCTTATAGCGTTTGCCGCCCACCTCAAGGCTTTGTGGTGCAAATTTATTTTCTAACTCGCGGGTTCCCATCTCAGGGTTGTATTTGACCAGCGCCCAGTCGTAGTCCGACGGCTGGTAGACCTCCTCGGCTAGTTCACCGGCTTCAAATGCGGCGCGAAGGTCCTCTACGGTTGGAAAGAACCGCGTGTTTGTCACAAGACCCTTGAGCTTGTACAATGAGGCATCGGTGCCTGTAGTGTCGAGCAGAACGAAGAAATCCAGTGGCCTTAGATACGTCGCTGATCCAGGGAGCCTGAACATGATCACTTGGAATGCCTGGTTACCATCGAAGGACGTGGGTGCCGTGGTAGTCGCAGTTAGGGTTGACTTGGCGTCATTATATCCGTAGAAAACGCCCCCTAATAAGGCAGAGGTGATGTCGGTGATGTTCGACGTTATAGAAACCAAAAGGGGTTCCGACGCGTCAACACGCTTCTGATCGAAATACCTTCCATTGAAAGGTATAGAGCCCCCTGATCCTCCATTATACAGATAATCCAATTTCTGTATAGTCGTCTCATCCGACACCGGTAAGGGGCCGATGATGTATTCCTGAGACACAGGCTCGGGCTTCCCGCCCTCGAAAATGATAGCTCGAGCCCAAGAACCGGGTTTCGCACCATCTGCGTCTAGGTATGGAAGCACCTCAGACTTGTTCACATGTACTGTGTCGATGTACCATACGTAATTGTCGTTTATTATAGCCGTGTCCGGATTCGTCAGATTCAGCCCAGACGCAGGGTCATGGAGCAGATTCCAGACAGCCAGGTTATCCTCAGGCGATATCTGCGCCCAGACGTTTGCCTTTGGGGCCACTACACTCCCAGCCGGCTCGTACAACGAACATGTCGAGCATGTAGCATTTCCGTCGGACCCAATACGCCGGGTAAACTGAGGAAGTAATGCTTGTCTGTTGTACCCTAATGGTGGTGTTACAGCAGCATTTGTTAGAATAGCGAGTGATAGAGCTGCACGGGTAAGTCGTTGAAGCATATTGTGTGTATCCTGGGAAAAGTCACCAAGGAATATAGGCGCCCATTCAGAGAAAAGACAACCAACTGTTAATATTCAACATATCCACGGATGCGGAATATAGGTGACTTATACCCCTCAACAGCTCTGAGCATCACTCTCGGACTATAGGAAATCCATGTATCTAATACGTAAAGGTGAATGGTCATCAATGGCGACATCTCCGATACCACGACAATACCATGCCGGATGCTAACCCGATCCCAGACTCTATCCATCCGGAGACATAGACCTATCAGTCAAAGCTTGGCGGGTCCCGGCCTCGGCCGATGTTATCGCGATATGCATAGTAGTATAGCAAAAGATATGTGGGTAGACAAAAATGGGGGGCCTGATTGTAACATAGGCTCCTGCCGACTTGGCAAGATAATGAGATAACCTTTGAACTCCGCTGACCTTGAAATATATTTACTAATTGAATCACATTATCTACGATGAATAAACTGAGTTAGGTGCCCCTGGTCGATTCTCGCATGCTAACATTAGAAATATTATTTCCTTTCGAAAGAAAGTATATACAACAAGATATGATTACGTGATTAATAAGACATTTCTATATAAAGTAAAAAATAATATTTTACTAAAAACTTTTTAAATTTAATAAATTCCTTAATATTAATATAAACACATAATATTATAAAATAATAATATAATATATACTTAAGTATTTATTTAAAACCGGTACTTTGCTAATAATTATAAGTAAATACTTATGTAAGTATTTAATTTATAATTAACTAAATAAAATTAAAAAATTTAACCTATGTTTTAAAAAACTTATTTAGCTTATACTTATTTAAATAATAATAACATTTTTTTAAAGTATTTATTTACTTTATCGAAAAATATAAAAGTAAAGGTATGGGTTTTTATTTATAATTTATTTATAAAACTTAATTTCTTTAAAGATAAAATACATGAAAAAATAAATTAAACAGTAATTATAATTTGCTAAATAAGCCTTAATAAAACATAAAATATATAAAAACACATTTTTTAACATTTATAATTAATTAAAAAATGCTTTAACTAAGTAAAATTAGCAAGCTAAGTTTAAGCAAGCTAAGTTTACACTTAATATTACATATAAATAATACCTACGCGGTATAAAAGCCTTTTAAACTAAAAGTTTTTAAATTTAAAAATAACATTTTTTATATAACACGTTATAACATTACGCTAAAAAAGCAACCTTTACCATATAACTTTTAACTTTATTAGCCTTATTAAAACATTATTAAACGAGGATAAACAAATAAATTAAATCCTCGTTTTTTAAAACGATAAATAAAATAAAAAAATAAAAACATACTTACCTTTAAAAATATTTATAAAATCTAATATAATTATAAAATAATTTATTAATTAATCCTTTATATTATTTAATTTATAATATAAATACCATTAATAATAACTTATAATATAAATTAAAAGACTTTTTAAGCTATTTTAATTTTTTAAAATATTTAAGATTTATTATTTTTTAAAAAATATTTTATTAGTTATAATTAAAGCATTATTTTTTATAATAGCGAAAAGATATAATATTTAAAGTAAATAATAGCTTTATTTTATTACTAATTTTATAAAAGGGATAATAATAATATTAAAGCATAAGAAAATATAAAAAATATATATATATACATAAATAATAATTATTTATCCTTACTTTTTTATATTTTATTTTCCTAATAAATATAATTTTTTAATATAAAAATACTTAACCCATACCTTTTTTAAACTAGCTTATTAACAAATAAGCTTAATAAATTAAACGTTATAAAAATATTATAAACCGTTAAGCTTTAATGTTTTAAAGGTAATATTTAATAAATTTAAAAAAGGATTTTTATTAAAGCCTTATAATCCATTATAAAGCCTTTTTTAATAAAACTTATAACTTTTAATAACCTTTAAAATCATGTTATAAAACTTTTTTTAATAAAACTTATAACTTATAGCCTTTAAAATTATATTATAAGGCTTTTTTTAATAAAACCTATAACTTATAACCTTTAAAATTATATTATAAAGCCTTTTTTAATAAGACTTATAACTTATAACCTTTAAAATCATATTATAAAGTTTCTTTTAATAAGACTTATAACTTATAACCTTTAAAATCATGTTATAAAGCCTTTTTTAATAAAACTTATAAATCCTTATAACCTTTAAAACTATGTTATAATATAAAAAAATAATAATACCTTTAATTTATTTTTTAATATTATAAATAATATCTTATATAACAGCTATTATATTTAAATAGCTTAAAAGAATAAAGTTTTAAAGTTAATAATTATAACTATTAACCTTATATACTTATAAGAATAAGTATTAATTTATTAAATATAATATAATTTATAATTATAAGCATTTAATTAACACCTATTATTTCTAAAACTTATTTATAAGATTTTAAATATTTAACCTTTAAGTTAAATAAAAATAGCTTAATTAAAAATACCTTTTATATAAATACTTTATATTATAATAATTGTTTAATATTTATTAATTTAATTAAAATATTTAAGAACATATGTATATAATAAGTATTTCTTATTTAAGTATATATTTATATAAAAATAGTAAAATTTTATCTTTATTTCATTTAATTTATAACATTATAAACTTATTATATAATATATTTATATTATTATAATTTCCACTAATATTCCCTTTATTATATAAAAAGGCTTTACATTTAAATATTTAAAATATACTTTAAATATTTCAAATATAATACTCTTATAATATTAATAAAATTAATTTTATTAACTTCCTTTTACTTTTTCATTAGCTTAAAAATTATTTTAAACTTTTTAAATAAAATATTTTATTTTTTAAGTAAAGAAAAAAAAATAAATAATTTATAATTTAAAAGTATAACATAATTAAATAATTTATTACTTTATAAGCAATATCCTTTAGAATTAATATTTATTAATTTAACCATTTTTAACTATACCAAACTTATTTTTAATAATATTATTTAAAACTTACAAACTTATTAAACTAATAATTATAAAATTATAAACATACATTTACCATTAAATTAAAATTTCTATTTCCTAAATTATTATTTAAATAAGCTTTTTAAATAAATAATATTTTAAACTTTATAATTAAAGCTACTAATATAAGCTATAAAATATTTCAAGCCTAAGCATATATACCTAACCTTTCTATTACATAAATTTGTTTATTATATAATTTATTTTATTACATTAATATACCTATGTTTAATTAACTTTAAAATATAATTTAATAAGCTATTAATTCTTTTAATTAAAGCTTTTATATTATAATAATAAAAAAGTTAAATATAAAGTTAACTTTTAATAAATTTAGCCTTATTATATTTATACTTCTTTTTTATTATTATATTTTAAATAAGGAAATGCTTATTTAAACTATTAATTACAATAGATTTTACTATAAATTATAATATTTTAATAATAATTTTAAAATAAAATATTATAAAAGTATTTTAAAACTTATGCTTTATAAAATTTATAATATTAAAAATGCCTTTTAAATAACTATTACTTCTACTTTATATTTATAACCTTTTAAGCTTAACATAAATATAGTGGATTTTTTATTAATAATATATTTAAGTTTATATTATTTTATAAAAATAATAAAACCTTACTTTTATAATAAAGTAATTTATTAAATAAACAACTCATTTATAACTTAAAATTTAAAATAAAAACAATTTAAAAAAGGAAATATCTTTTTTTATAATAGGTTTTTAATCCTTTATACTTTAAAAAGTAATATATATTATATATTAATTATTATTTCCCTTAGATTTATTAAATTATTTAAATATAGAAAATCTTTTTCATTTAATTCTAATTTAAATTTAATTTCATATATACATAAATACTATTAAATAATAATAAGAAAAGAATAAAATAAGGCTAAAAAATAACCCCTAAAAGGCTTTAATAAGGATATATATATATATATATATATATAAGAAAATCTTTTCTAATATATTTAAAAAAAGATAAACATTAATAAATCACCTTTAACACATCCTAAGTTTAACACCTTTTATATAAGCATTATTATTTTTAGCAAAATATACAAACGAAAAATTTAAAGCTTAAATAAAAAGCTTTTATATTTTATACCACTTTTTTATCTTATAAAAAAAATCCAGGCTATTAACTAGGTAATAATAATATTATAACTATTAAAACATAAATATAAACTTATTTTAATATATAAAGAAAAAAAACATATTTAAAATTTATTAAAAAATATAATATATAAGGTATTAATCTTATTATATTAACTTATATATTACCTATTAAATAATAAGAAAAATTTCTTTTATATATACATTTTTGCTAAAATATCTTATATTATATTTAAAAATAATCCCTTAATATTAGGAAATAATAAGGATTAACATTAAATAAACATAATATTATTAAAAGCTTACTTTATATATATATATATAAAGAGTAAAAAATTTAATAAACCACTAATATATTATATTTAATTTAAAATAATTTTATTATATCTTTTATATATTCACTTTATATATAACCTATATTAAAAGGCCTTTTTAACATTTAACCACTTATTTTAATAAAGTTAATAATATATTATATGTGAGGAGTAGTTTTAAATACTTAATTTATTAATAAAATAATAATATTGTGTAATAAAAAAAATAAAATTATTTTTTTATTTGCTATTTTACTTTATCTTATATAAGAAAACCTTTATAATACTTATAACCAATTATATCACTAATATATAAACTTAATATTCTTACTTAATTTAATTAAAAGATCTTTCATTTTTTTCATATATATATAATATTTTCTTTAGTAAACTTAATTTAATCTAATAAATTTACCTTAATAATATTTTATATATATTAAATCTTTAACTTTTAGCCTTATATATATAAATAATTTCCTTATACTTATATAAAAAAATCTTATAAGGCTAATTTTAAATAACTTTAGTATTACTTATTACTTATTATATTACTTATTTTATTAAAATATTTATTTTTTATAAATACTTTTCATATAAATAATATAAAAAAAGTAAATAATTATATAATACTTTTAATTTTTATATTTTATTTAAAGTTTAATGGTATTTCTAAGCTACTTTTAAAACGATATAAGCTATTACATAGCTACGTTATAATTATTAAATAGAGCGAGAAGCTTAAGTTTAAAATTAAATCGTTAAAGTTTAAAAAAGTTATCTTTAAAAGGAATCACATTTTCCATAACTTTTTACATAAGAAATTATAAAACAACATTAAAAAAATCTTTTATATTAATAGTATTATAACTATTTTTACTATAAACTAATAGAAACTTTATAAGTGATATTATATACGCTTTAACATAATATATAAGTAATATTATAACATAAATTAACCGGTATATTTTATCATTTATACTTATAAAAAGTTATAAAAAAAATAATAATTAAGTTAATAATAATAAAAGGAAATATTAATATATTATATTATATATTAGCACTTATTATATTAACTATCCCTTATTTATTTAAAAATAATTTACCCTTTTTAAAATAAATAATATAACTTTAAAAGTGAAAAGTAAGGAAAATATAACATTAAAATATTTATAAAAAATAAATTAAAAAAAGTTTAAAGGTTTTAAAAAAGAATATAATATTATGATTTATTAAAAGCAACTTTAATATTCCCTTTATACTTTTATAAAAGAAATAAAAAAACATAAAACACCTTAAATCCAAATATTTTTAAAAAATATTTAATATATTAATTATTTATACCCCATAAAAAAGGATTAAAATTAAATATTTATATATTAATTTCTTATTAGCTAATAATATAAATCTAAAAAAATAAAGCTTTTTATATTATATAAGTAAAAACTATATTTAAAGTTATATTATTATATAACTAAGCCCCTTAAAAGCCTTATAATATATATTAAAAAGGAATAAAAAACCTAAGGGGAAAATATGGTTAAGGTTAATTAAAGCTAATATATAATAGAAAAAAATAAAGCCTTAATCATTAAAATAAAAGTTTATTTCCTTAATTAATTAATATTAGCCTATCCTAACTTAAAATAAAATAAAACTTTTATAGCTTATAGTTTATCTTTTTTAAAAAACCTAGTATTATTTAAAAGCATTAATAGCTATAATATTCTTTAATTTACTAACTTATAGCGATAAAAGTAAAAAGATAATTATGTAAAAAGTTATTTTTCTTTTAATAAATTAAATTTTAAATATAATAAAAGCTTAATTAGTGATAAAAAATCTTAAATCATTAATATTAGTAGTTAAAAATTCCTAAAAGGTTAATTTAAGTTATAAATATAGTATTATTAGGGATAATTAATAAATTATATTATAATATGTTATATTACTAAACATTTAAAGTTTATTTAATATAAGATTTTTTTTTTATAAAAAAGAGATTTTATATTATATATAAGCTTATAATTAAAATAAAATTATTATAAGTTAAAACCTTAGCCTTTAAATATAAAGAAAAAATTTAATAATAACCCTTTAATTTTACCTAAAGCTTAAATTAAAAGTTTAAAATTAATAACCATCCTAACTAATAAATATCTTTTTAAATGAATAATTTATATTAAACCATAATTATATAAAATATTTTATTAATATATACCTTAGCAACTATAAATATTATATTTATATTTATTTAATCTTATATTAAAAGTTTTATATAATACTTATAACTTAGCTTATTTTTTTTCTTACTACTTATTTCCCATTAAAATATTTTAATTATAAAAAAAATTTAACATAATTATAACTAAAGCAATTATTAAAGATAAATAATTAAAACAATAACATACACTATTACAATTTAAAAAGGATTACAAAGCCCCTTAAATTAACTTAATTAAGCATTTACATTATATTAATATTATAAAGGATAAGCGTTAATACACTTATTATCACAATATAATTAAAGATATATTTAAAAAAAAATTATAATTTTATTTAAAATATAAATATATAAGCTAATAACTTATATATTAAATATTATAAAAGCTTAATTAAAATTAGAAATTTTAAATTTTATATTTTAATTATACTTACAAAGATAATACTTTTTTTTATAACTTTAAGGATTATTATATTATATAAAAGGCTTAAGCCTTTTAACTTATTATTAAAACTTATAATATTTATTATATAAAGATAATTTATCTTATTAAACTAGAAAATTATAATAAGTATTTTTAAATTTTATATTAAAAAAAGCACTAATTATTTATATAGTTTATATATATTATATAAACTACCTTTAACACTAATACTAATAAAATATCCCTTTAAATTTTACATACTTAAAATACCATATAAAATACTATAGGAAAAAGGGATATAAAGTTAACAAATGTATATAATACCTTTAATATAATAATATTAAGGTAGTTATTAAAGAATAATTAATATTAATTAAAAATAAATATTCGAATTAAATATTAAATAAAGCTTTAAAAAATAAAATACTAAAATAAAAGCTAAAAAATTCCCGGAACTTATAATATCTTAAATTACTATTAATAAAAGAAATTTTACATAATAAAATATATATAAAATATATATATATAAATATATTTATTTAAGTAGTTATAAGAATAGGTAAAAAGCTTATATATACTTAAATAAAAGTTGAAAATAAGTACTTTTAACTCTAATAATATAAATAAAAAATACCCTTAATATCTATACTTAAGATTTTATTATAACCTTTAATAATATAAGGCTTATAATTAAATTATAAGATAATAATGGTTTTTTTGTTATTATTAAAGGTTATTTCTTAAATTTAATATATAAGCATAACATCTTTTATAATATACAAAATAAATTAGATAAGAAAATTGTTATTTAAATACTTATATAATTTAGGTAAAGTATTAAGCCTTTCTAACCGGAAAATATGGATAGTTATGTTTAAAATTAAATAATTAATTATATCCTATTTAGGAAAAAATTTATTAAAATATAAAAGAAGATTTAATTATTTTAAATATAAAAGGTTAAATAAATATATAAATAGGTTGCGAAATTATATAGTTTTTAAGTTATTTTTAATATTTTATATTACATATTTATAATATTAAATATTTTAGGAAATAATATTTATGATTTTTCATTTTTAATGTTATAATAATAAATAAACTTTCCTATATTATTATTATTATTATATTTAATTTTATTTCTTTTAATTAAATGGTTACTTTTAACTTAAGGCTAAAGTAATATATAATAAAATATAATAAAAAAGTTTTAAGCACTATAAATAATTAATATATAACCTACTTATAAGTGTTAATAATTACTTTAATAAAAATTATAATCCACTAATATATAACCTTTTAAGGAAAGCTTTATCTTATATAAGAATAATAAATAAGAAGTTTAAAACATTAATATAAACCAAACCTTAATATTAATTACTATTTTATTTATTTATAGCTAATTTAACATTTACCTTTTTATTTACCTAATATATATTTATAATTATCTTATATAATTTAACTATTTATTAAATAAATAATTAAGTAAAAAAAAACTATAATTTAAGGAAGTTTATAATTAATTAAAAATAATGTTAGCTATAAATTTATATAACTTTTATATTACCTTATAATAAACCTAATATTAAAGGCAAATTAAATTTATTAAAAATACCATTTAGCTTTATATTTAAATTCCTTTTTAACTTTCTAATATAATTAAGAAGTAATTTCCAATTACCTTTATTAAAAATTATGTTTAAAAGAGTTATTTTACTTAAAACTAAGCTTTTTACTACCATTTTAAAAAATATATTCTCTTAAATAACTAGACTATTTAATTAAAAACTTTTTAATAATGAAAAAGCGTAAAGATATATAAAATTAATATTAAAATTTATAATTAAACTTATAATAAAGCTTAAGTTTAAATGTTTTATATAATTAAGCTTTATTATAAATTATAATATAATTTAAATTATTATTAAATTAACAAGTATAATATTAATCTTTAATAAAATTAAATTTTATATAGCTAAGCATTGGCTAAGCATTAACACTTAAATATTCTCATATACATTTAAATATTAAACTAATAACTACAAATTTAATAAATTAATCACTTACTTTAAAATATAATCCATAATTTCATTTAAAATAAATAATATTAAAATATTATTTCTTAAGTAATTAAAAAATACCCTACACTTAAATTATAAGCCCTTAATAATTATAATATATAGGTTTAATAAAGAGTTAAATATATCTTTTATTATTTTAATATCTAATATATAAGTTTATATCTTTTTTTAATAAAAGAAGGTTTGGTAAATATAATTAAATAAATAATTTATTTTAAAAGGTTATAAATACATATTATAAGAAAGTAACAAATATATTTCTTATTTTTAATAAAAATATATATACCAATCCTTATAATATATAATTAAATTTTTTATAAACATAATAAATATTAATAATAAAAAGTGCTAAAACTTAATTAAACTTAAGAAAATAGTAAAAATAAATAAGTAACAAATTAACACTAAGAAAGTAATTACCACATAATATTAATTAACAAGCTAAAATTAATAAAAATTATTTAAAGGGGTTAATAAAGTAATTTAAGCTATAATTTTAATTAATAATAAATTTATAATAGTAATTTTTTAAAAATTAAAAATATAATGGAGGCAATTACTAAACCATATATTTTATAAAAAACCTTTTAATAAAAAGCCTAATAAAATATAAAAAAAAGACTATTAATCACCTAATAAATTTAAATAATAAAAATTATATACCAATCTTTTAAGTTTTAATATTATTAATAGCTTAAAGCAAAATTTTCACTTTTTATTTTTATTAGTTATTTTATTTAAACGGTTACTAATTATTACCTATTAAATAAACCTTACTTTTAAAATATTAGTACTTAATAAATTTAACAACTTTAATTTATAATAATTTTAGTTCCTATTAACTTTTAATATTTTAATATTTTCTTTTAACTTAATTTTATATTTATTAATATATATATTTTTATTAAGCACTAAAAATTAAAAAGTATTAGGAGGATTTTTCCATACGCTATTAAAATAGCTATAAAATAAAAATTGGCATATTTTTTATTAATTTTAAATGGTTGTTAAATATTAGAAAATAGAAAATAAAATTTTATAAGGCAACTAATAAAGCCTTTTTATTTAAAAATAATACCTAAGCTAGGATTAAATAAAGATTTAATATACTAATATAATATAACTTATTTTTTATACTTAAATAGAAGATTTATTAGTTTTTATTCATTAATTATTATAATTTATTAGTATTAACTTGCTAAAATAATAGGTTAAACATACATAAAAAAGTTAAGTATATATTAAAAAATTAAATTATTTTACTCTTTTAATAAAATGTTATAAAAAATATAAGTCTTATTATTTTATACCATTTAATTAATTTCCTTATTTTTATTACGTAAATAATATTTTCGCCTTTTTATTTAATAACCCCCCCTTTAATAAATTAAATTAATATATTAACATCCTTATTTCTTATAACTTATTTAATTTAACTAGTTTTATTATTATTATTATAAGTTTATTCACTTTAATATTATACTTAAAGCTTTTTAACACTTTAGGCTTACTTTTTTCGAAATTAAATAAACTAACGTAAGCTTAAAAGATTATAATTTTAAATAAAATTATAAATTCACATATAATTAAATTATCATTTACTTCTTTAATATAAAACCTTTTTTTATCAAACCTTTTTTTCTTTAACATTACTTACTCTTAAGTTATAAAAAGTAAGAAAAGCTAAGTTTAAACTTAGTTAAAGTAAATCACATTTATTTAAAAAACAACCTTAACTTAATTAGCCACTTCCTTCCCTAACTTTTATAAAACCTTAATAATAAATTATATATTCTTATTATTTAAAATTTAGCTTATTTACACTAAGTTTTAACACACACATACCTTTATAATTTAATAATTAGCCAACTTATAAATAACATATTTATTTTTACCGCAATCCTAATAAAGTTATAACATTATTTAAAACATTTTAATTAACTTAATAAATTTAAATATTATTATAATTATAATTTTACAATAATAAATATAAAGCTTAAAATATAAGACTTAAATAATTTTAAGCTAAAAAGGCTAGAATAAATATTTTACTTATATATTAAAAAAATATTACCTTTTTATTTAAAAAGCGAATAAGCATTAAACCTTTTTTTTTAAAAAAAAAAAGTAAAAATTTATTTTAAATAAAGCACTTTTAAAAAAATAAGCATCTTTATATTATTTCACTAGCTTTTAAATTATATACTTTCATTTATAAAAGAAAATTTTTAATAAAATAAATTAGTTTATATTATATTTTATAATTATAAATATATTAACTATAAATATAGCTATAATAAGTAATAAGGAAATATAATTACTAATACATTACTTAAGATTAATAAACTAGCTTATAAATAATTTTATATGTTTATTATTTCCTAATTATTATAATATATTCCTACCTTTCATTTATAAATAATAAGTTTAAATATTAGTAATATATTTTAATTATACAAGGATTTATATCATTTTAATAATATGTTAAGTAAGGAAGTAAGAAATAATATAATTTATAAAATAAAGAAAAACATACCTTAAAAGGACACACAACCTTTTAAAAGATTATAATACACAAATATATATAATAATATAAAAGAATAATTAATTATTTATTTATAATTTTCACCCCTAAAATATAAAATAGCCTCTTAACTTATAAAAGATTATAAGTAAAATATAAAGGTAAAATGTAAAATTAAGCTAATTTTCCTTTTAAATATAATTTTATCTTTTCCCTTAAATACTTTTTTTATATAGCTTTAAAAATCTTTAAAAGGCTAAAAATAAGATTAAAAATAAAGTATAAAAATAATAATAATAAAATAATATATTATAAGAAAATAATTAAAAAATAATTTTATAATATATATTTATTTTAACTTAAAATATTAATATACTTATTATTTTTAAAACTATAACATTAAACTTATTTATTATAATAAAAGGTTATTAATATTAAAATCCACATTGATTTTTTTTTTAATATTTGATTATAGCTATTATTAGGCCATATCATTAAAAGTTAAAATAGGTTAAAAATAAGTTACTAATAAATATAAATAAGAATATACCCTTAAAAAAGTAACAGTTTTTTTAAAGTTGTTAAGCTTTAATTAAAAAGTATAAAGTTTTTTTAATAAATAATTAATTATATAAAAATATTAAGTTTTATTAGTACTACTATTAACTAAGAGGTTATTAAGAACATTAAAACTTATTAACTTTAACATATTATAGCATTAAAAATTATAGTTTTATAATTTACTTAAATAAAGGAAAAAAAAAAGCTTTAACATAATAAATAATTTACTAATATATAAATATCTTTAAATTTAATCCTAATAACATAAAATAAGTATATATATAAATGAGATAAAATAAAAAGTAATATATAAAAGAAAATAAGTTTTATAATTATTAGCTTTTAATAAAAGGTAAATATATATAACCATAAGTTATTAATAAACCTTTTTATTATATATATAATAATATAAATAAAAGATAAAGAAATTAGCTTAATTTAATTTTGGTAATAATTATTACTTATGGTTATAAATTTGGGTTAGTAGTTCTTTTTAAACATTATATAATAACCTAGGCGATTTTATTTTATCATATTTTAAAAGGTAATTACTTTATTTTACAATAAAATAAAGGGATTTTAAGGATTAATATATTAGGAAATCCCAATGTTATTAATTCCCTTTTCGTTAAAAACTAATAAAGATTTAATTAAATTCCTTAAAAAAGATTAAACCACTAATTTAATTAAAGTATTAAGCCATTTATTAGTTAAAAGCAATCACTAATTACGTTTTTATAAAAATACTTAAATTAGAAATTTTAATAATATAAAAAATCCTTTTTATAATTATTAATAAAGTTATAATGTTAATAATTTAACATTATATTAACACAAAGGTATACACTAGGGTATTAAAATCCTTATAAAAGTTTTAAACCATATAATATTAGCTTAAATTTTAAATACCTAATACAATTTTAAAATATAATATTAAAAACATAAAATTAATAAGTTTATTCACCCCTATTATAAGTTCCTTTTAAACTTATAATTAATACTAAAAACATTTTAATATAAGTTAATTTTATCATTTTAAAAATTTCCATAAAACTTAAAGATTAATATTTAAACTTAATAAACTTGTCATTTTACATTAAAAAAACAATTAATTTTATTAACTAAATTATCATAATTAATCACATACTTATTATAACAAATTTTACAGAAAAATCCCTATTACCACTACTTAATAATAATAAAAACATAACAAAGGTTAAAAAGCCTTTACCATTTCTTTTACCATTAAAATACCTTATAATAAACTTATATACTTTAAGTATTAATAGATAATAACCATTTTTACATTATTTATATAAAGAAAACAAATAACTTTATTAACTACTTATAAAATCATAAAGTAAACAAAATAAAAAGATTAAACATATTACTAATCTTAAAGCTTAGGTTTATTAATACCATAATAAAATTAAAGGTTAAAAGCAACTAATTACACATATCACTTTTATTATTAAAAATACATTTTTAATTACAAAAAGTTATTATAGTTTAAAAAGGAATATCTTAACCATTAGTTTAAGAAAAAAGAAAATCAAATTAAATATAAAGATATAATTAACATTTAAAACAATTACTTATTTTTATAACATTATTTAATCTTTAATTTTTTAATACTTAATAAATAGTTAATATATTTTAATAAACTTTAAAAGAAAACTTTTATACTTAAATAAAATTTTTACATATTATTATTATATATAATCCTTTAAATTATATAAAAGCTTTAATTCATATTAATCTTAAAATTATTATAATATTAAACCAATACATTATAAATTATAACAATAATAAAAAAGGATAATATATTTATTTAATACTACGATAGGAGAAATAACTTTAATTATTAATAAGGCATTTAAACTACAATTAAAAGCTATATTAACTAAGTATTTAAGGTACTTAAAATATTAAAATGGAATAAGGATTAAAAAATAATAATTAGCGAGTAAAACTATTTTAAAAGAAATAGCTATTAATATGTTAGCATATATTTTTAATATATTTTTTTTATTTTCTCACATTTTAAGAAATTTATATATTAGAATAAAAAAGGAAAATAAAGATATATAAAACTTAAATATAAATTTAATATTTAAAAACTAAATTATAATTTTCTATTTTTACTTATCTTTTTAAATATTTAAAAAATTGTAATAATATAAAAATAATAAAAACCAATATAATCCATTTTTATTTAGTAAAAAACATCCAATAATATACTATTAAATTTTAAATATAATTTTTTATTACCATATTTTTAACAATATACCTAATTACTTATAACATTTTTAATTTTAATAGGATTAAATTATAAGATATATATGTTACCTTAAAGTGCTAACGTTTTAACAATAGTATGTTTAAAAGGTTTAAGTTTTTTATAAATAGCTAAGACATTATTAAGAGATAATTTCCTTATATAAAGCCTTTTATTAATTTTCAAACTATAAATATAAATAACTACAATTATATTTATTTAATATTTTTAATAATATTATATTTTAATAGCTTTTAAATATCTTAAATTATCATTTAAACATATTTTTACTTAACCAATTTTGAAAAACACTTTATAAAGCTTTAGTTTAAGCTAGGTAATATTATTTATACTTTTAAACTTTTTTTTTTTTTTTTTATAACTTTAAGGAATTTAAGATATTACTTTTATTATTTAATAAAAACAACCATTGCTTAAAAGAGATTAACCAATTTAAAAAGTTTAAGTTAAATATTTTATAATTTTTTAATAAATTAATCTTTTAAGATTTGTTATTAATTTTATTTAATTAACTTTTTTAAAACTTATTAAGGTTAAAAGTTTTTATTTGTAATTACTTTCTTTTAATTATAACTATATCATTTAAGGCTAAATCTTTTAATGCTTTTTTATAAGCTTAATATTTAAGCTTATTTAAGTAAGTTATAAAATATATTTTAAAAAGGATTTAGTTAAGTAATATAATAATTAAAGGATATATTATATATTTTAGGAAAAGAAAATTAACTTTTAAAGATAATTTAGAATAATTAAAAAAAGGATATAAGCTTAAATAAACATAATTCACTTTATATTATTTCACTTTATTAGTTACTTACTTAATTATTTAATATTAATTTACATATATTAAAAGCATTTATAATTATAATATTATTATATAGCATACTTTGTATATAAGAATAAAATATATTATTTCGTAAGGAATTAAAAATTATTTAGTTATAGCTAAGATATATATAGTGACTTTTTATTTATGGTATAATATAATAAATAAACCTTTTTAAATAAAAATAATTTAATTTTATAAAATTTTTTATATTATAATTTTTTTTAATAAATGATATGTTAACACACCTTTATATATTAATCCTCTTAGTTTATTATTATAAGATTCCTATAAAGGTGTTAATATTAATTATTTATCCATTATAATTTATTTATATTGTTAAAGAAATTTTAATCCTTAAAATTTTATTTAAATATAAAATATTAAAATATTTTATAATGGTATAATCTTTAGCATATTTGCTTTAAGATTTTAATAAGCTTAGTGATAATATTAAAATATTTAAAATTAGTAATTTTAATAATAATATTAATTATTTTAGAATTTAAGCTTTTTTAACTCTTATATTATTATTAACATATATTTGTTAAATTATATTTCTCTTATACTATCTTAATTATAATAATTAAACTAAAATTTCCTTTTTTAATATAGTTTAAAGCATTAATTTAACATTATCCAAACTTTAATAACATTTTTACGATAAGTAAAATACTTTAAATACTTTAAAATAGTTAAAAGTTACTTACATTTTAACTAAATAAAATATAGAATAAGGTATATTATATAAAAATAATATATATAATTAATTATAACTAAATAAATATTTATATTTATAAGATTAATTATTTTTATATATATAATATATATATAACTTTTTTTTATATTTTAAAAAGGATTTTTTAAATTAATAGATATATTTTAAAATAATTTAAACTACTTATACCTATTTAAATTAATTATTATATAGTTAAACTTATTATTATATTAGAGGTAAAAGAAAGATATTATAATATTATAATATATGATAATTAGTTTAAAATATAATAAGTTAAAATAGAAATAACAAAGATAATAATAACAACTATAGCATAAGATTATTAATGTTAAGTTACTATTATCCTTATAAATATTAAAAGGTTTAAACTACCTTATACATCTTTTATTATTTTCCATTTAATTAAAGATATTAAATTAATAAGAATTATTATATATAATAAACCATTACTTAAATTAGTTAATTTTTACTTAAATATTTAGGATTAAAACATACACTTTAAAACATAGTACTATATAGTTTTATAAATTCGCTTACTAATACATATTTTAAATTTTTTAATACAAATGAATTATTTAATACTTATATTAAATTTAATAATTTTATAAGATATTTATTATCTTAAATTATATTATTTCATTTTAAAGTTAATGCGCCTATTATATTATAACAATTTTATATTATTTTTAATTTTAAATATAATATAAATAAAATGATTAGATTTTAAGGGATAATTTAAAAGTTTTACTAATTTAATTACTTTATAACTTAAAATTATTTAACTTTTAAAATGATTAATTAAAAATTAATTTATATGTAAAGATTAAAGGTAAATATTTAATCTTATAAAATAATTAAAAAATATTTTATAAATAAATATTTTAAAATTATAAGCGTTTAAATTAAATTTCGATTTTAAATTTTAAACTTATTTATTAAATTTAAAAATATATTTATACGTAACATAATAAGCATTTAAAAAATAGCTATACCATTTAAATTAGTATAAGTTTAAAAATAAATTCGAAGTTGAAAATAAAAATATAACACCGCCGTTTTAAGCCTTACTTATAATTAATAAATTAAGTAAAAAATAAATACATTATTTATTATATATTATATCTTTTTAAAAAAGTTTAAACAAGAGATTTTTTATAATATAAACACTTTTATTAGGAATATTAGTTAAATTTCCATAATTATTAATTACTTAATTTGCTATTATTTACTTATAAATCTTATATTATAAAGAATAATAGATGATGTTATTATTAATATATTTTAAAAATAATAGTTTAAAAACTACCTTATATTTTAAATTATATACCTAATATAACCTTTAATAGTTATTTTTAGCTTAAAAAATATTATTATTAAAAAACATATACATCTTATTATTTTAAAACTTAACTTAAAGCTTTATATAATATATTTAATAATATTTTTAACTTTACTTATATTCACATATTAATACTTGATTTATTTAATATTATAATCTAATAGTTACTCCTTTTAAAAGGACTTTTTAAACCTTAAATATAAATAAGCTTTACTAATTAAAAAAGATAATTACTTATATTTTACAAGCCACCTTATAAGCTTATAATCCAAATATTTAAAGTTAAAATAACAGACAAAACTTTTATTTAAATCATTTAATAAAATAATTATTCATCCTTACATTAACTTAAAATTTTAAACATATATAATTAAGCCTTTATATAATATTATTTATCACTATAATATTTAAAATAAATATTATCTTAATGAAGTTTAATAAAAAAGTTTAATAAGGTAGGATTAAAAAGTATACGATAATATAACCTTAACTAGTAAGTTTTTAATAACATATAAAATATAAGCAAAACTTTAAGTTTTATATAAAACAAGTTAAAAATAAGCCACACATATAAGAACTTAAATTCATTTTAATAGCCATGATTACCATTATTTAATAAAAAAATATCAATATTTTTAAAGTAAAAATTTTTATAATCAACTTAACTAAGCACGTATAAGTAGTATTTATATTAATAAATAAATAAATAAATATATAAAGTTAATATTAAACCTTCCTATAAAAAATTGGAAAATATATAACCTCGCCTTTATAAAATAATTCTAATACTATTTACAAAATAAGCCTTATTAAAGTTTTATTAAAGGCCTTTACCAAATATTACCTTATTATACTTTATAAACTTTAAAGCTTTAAGCTTAACTAGGTAATATTTACAATTAAATAATGTTTATATACTTAAGAAAATAATTAAGGCAAAAAAGATCTTTAAACATTATTGTTAACTAGGATTAAATATAAATACATTAATTAAGTATAAATCGCCATTAATAACCATGATAATATTAAAATAATTAAAAAAAAGCATTAAAGTAAAATAACTTACTTTTTACACATTTTATAAGAAATGCTAGGTCTTTTTATAACATAGTTTATTAAGGCTTATAACTTTAAAGCTAATAATAAAAGGGCAAATATAAAACTTAATTTTGTTTAAGGCTTAATATAATAAACATTTAAAAATAAGGAACCATTATTAATTAAACTTACTTTTATATATTATAATATAAAAACTATATAACCAGTAATAATAAAATAAAGTATATTTAAAAGGGCAAATTAAATAAAATATATAAGTTTTAAAAGTTTTTATAATTTTTAATAAAACTCCTTTAAGAAAAATGTTATACTTTTTAACAATACTTATTAATTAGCTTTGCGGCTAATTATTTACTTTTTAAACGAAATAATCCCTTATTAAATTATAAAGACTTAGGATTTTTAGCGTTTCCTTAACTTAATTTATATTATTATAATAATATTTTATAAATAAAGATTTAGGAAAGAACATTAAAAACAATTGAAATTAACATGTGTATAATTAACTATTAAAGGATTATTTTTATTATATATATTAGATAAATATATATTTATTAATAAAGCTAATACCATTAATTAAATATAATTAAAGGATTAATTTATACACACTTTTGTTTTTATATATTATAGAAAATTTATAAGATAATAGGTAAGGTTAAATAAAATTAAATTATTTATTTAAGCTATTTAATATATATTTAAAAAGGCGGCAGTAAATAATTTAGTAAAGTATATTAATGTTACATAAAAAAACACTTTTAAATAACATCTTAAAAATTCCATAACTACCTAACATTTTTTACTTAAAGCCTACTATAATATATTAAAAATTAAGGCATAAATAAATATAAGAGGTAAATAATCATATAAAATTAACATTTTAACATATTATCGAATAATTTCATTTATGGTTATAATGGTAAAAGCTTTAATTAGTTTTATTATACATAAATGATTTAATAAACTTATTAACAAGTAAAAATATAAATTATTAATAATAGGTAATGGACATATTTTTCCATTACAAACTAATATAATAATAAGAATAATAATAAATAAATAATAAATTAAAGCTTTTACTTATTTACTAAGAAATTTTAAAACACCTAATAATCTTTTAAAATTATTAATAAATAATAAAATTACAATCGTAAAAGATAAAAAAATTTAATGGTATATAAATTTAACAATTTTAATTATAAACTTTAATAAATTCTTTAACTTATAAAGAATATTATTTCTTAATTAAGGATTAGCTTTTACCCTTAAAAAATATTTAAATAAATAAAGTTTATAATTAGTAATAATATAAGCAATTATAAACATAAACACAAATAGTTTTAATAATCAAAACATAATAAAATATAACCCATTTTAACTAAAAATAGTAAATAAATTTCTTTTAAAAAAAAAAATCTTTTATTATTACTTAATGATAATAATAAGTTAGGATTGATTATATTTATATTAATCGAAAAGTTATAATAAATTAAGCAATTTATAAAAAAAAAAGGCGCTTAAATTAAAGGCTTCCAATTATAACTTAAGTTATATTAATATAAAAGCCATTATAATGTTAAAAAGATTATATCTACCTACTTAAATATTTAATTAACAAGGTTAAACATTTAAATAAATAAGTAAGCTTAAGTACATATACAATTTTAATTAGGATTTTTACGCTTATAAAGGCTTTATTTTAAGCGCTTAAATTATTATAAAAAATTATAAAATAAAAAATAATTTTTTAAGATATAAATGGCCCCCATTTTAAAACAATAGCATTAAAAATATAATGTTATGTAATAAATTTATTCTTATATAATTTTCCCTTTTTTTGTTAAAAATTAAATTTTACTTATTTTACTTAATATTTCTTATATATAATATTAAGCTATAAAGGGATATTATATTAAAACAATTTATATACCTTTTTTAATACTTAGCTTTAAACCATTACTTAATATTAATAATAATAATACTTTAAGACATATATTTTAATAAGAACAACTCTTATAAATTAATTTAAGAAAAATTTAAAAGTTAATTTAAGTTTTTTAAAAAGATTAATATAGGTTATTAAAACTTAAACATCAAATATATAAGGCCATTCCTTTAAAAACATTTAAAAAAATTCTAAAATATTTAAGATTATTTTAAAAAAAGCTTTAACAATAAAATATAATAGGAATATACTTCTTTTTATATAGCAATTTTAAAATCTAATATATTTAAAGAAAAAAAAAAGCTTTTATAACAAAAATTATTTTTAATAAAAAGGCTTGGTAAATAGTTAAACTTTTTAGTATAAACAAAGATATATTTAGCTTTAAAATTTATATTATTTCTTTTATAAGCTAATAAAAATTTTTAAATTTAAAAAAAAAAATTTCTTTTATAATAAAAACAAACTATTCTTATATAAAGCTTTATATTTTAATAATGTAATTTATTAAAAAATTAAATAATATATAAAAGATAAAAAAATTAAGTAAATTTAAAAATAGGTTTTATACTTATTTAATTATAAGAAAAAAAGCTTATATATATTATTGAAAAATTATCTTATTATTAAAGTTTTTAATAAGCTTTTACCTTTTACAAGCTTTTAAAATAAACTTTAATTAAATAATATACATAAACACTTAATTTTACACTATAATAAAAATATAATTTATTATTTTTATTATATTAAAAATATTTGAAATAGAATTATTAAGATTTATAAGGATATTAAAGATTTATTTAACATTAAAATTATTTAATTCCTTTAATACAAATATTTATTAGTTAGTATAAATAATAAAAAGCTTATAAATAATATAATATAACGTTATAAAATTTTCATTTTCATTTTTAATAATAACATTTATAACTATATCCTTTATAACATTTTTTCATTATAAATTATCATTTTAAACATTACATTTTTCCATAAAAACATAAAATACTTTTCTATTAGCGTTAAAATTTTACAAAAATATATAAGATATTTTAATTTAAGGGGCTATAAAATTAAAAAATTATTACTATTTTAAAAGCTATTTAAGGATTAAATACTTCCTAAAATATCCATTATTTAAACTAGGGAAGATTAATATAAAATTTTAATTAATCTTTTAACCTTTAAGCTATTATATTTTTAGCTTTTTTTAGCCACACTACGTAATTTCCCTTATTTTTATATAAAGCTGTTATTATAAGATTGAAATAATGAGAAAATAACCACTTTTTTAAATAAAAAATACTTAACCCATTTTTTTAAAACTACTAAAGCACTTAGTTTTTAAAACGTAAAAAAAGCTTAAACCTTTTTAAAAATAGGCCTTTATAAAAATATAAATTTATTTCTTTAAAGAAGGCTTTTCCTAAATTAACATAAGGATAAACTATTTACATTTATATTTTAAAAGCTTTAAAAATACTCATTTCTACCTAAATTATACCAATTATAAAAAACTTTTATCATATTATTCACTTTATTTATTTAAAAAAATTTACTTAATATATTTTTCAATACATTTCACATATAATTATAATAAAATAATACCATTAAAATAAGTAATATATTTATATTAAGGATTAAAATCTTAAATAATAACATTAAAATAAGTAACATATTTATACCATAAACTAAAATCTTAATTAATCTTTTAAATCATTAATTTACTTTTTATATTTTAATACTATAAGAACGTTAAAAAAGGCATCCCTTAAACTTAAATTTTACAAACCTTATAACTTTTTTAACAAATTATAAACTTAAACATTTAATTTAAACTCTTTTAAAAAAACATATCTTTAATAACTTAAAAAGTTAATTAACTAAGATTTAATTATAATAACTACTTAAACATAAAAAGACATAATTTATTAAAAATAATAACATTATATTAAAAAAACAAACTTTAAATAATTTAGAAAATAAGTTAAATAAGCTATAATTATAACAAACACTAACAAATTTTAAAAGATCACATTTCATTAAAAACAACATTACCGCTATATATATAAATACTTTTAAAATATTTTAAAGAAAATTATTTAACATAATAATAAACAAAGGTAAGTTAACCCCTTACTAAAAAGTTATAAGATTAATTTAAATAATATTTAAAACATAACTTAATATAAAAAAGAAAAAAAAAAGGCCATTTATAAGAAAATAACAAAACTATTTTAATATAATAATATTAATTTACTAAATATTTTTCTTAAAAATAAAAAAGAAAAGTCCCTTATATAATAAAATATAAATATTAATTTTACTAAGTAATAAATAACCATTTTTAAATTTATTAAAGCTTTTATAACATAATTATTTAACATAAAAAATAATAATGATTTTTAATATAGATTCACAAATTAGCTCTCATTATTAATAGTTTTAAACTTTACTAAAATCCATTAAATTATATTATAAAATAAAAAACAAGATAATTTATATATAAATAATAATCCTATAATTATATAAATAAAAAATTACTTTAAAATAACCTTATAATTTAAGCTTATTAAGATAAGTTTAATATTAAATAATTAACCATTTAAAGGATTATTTAAAGTTACCATATTAATAAATAAAGCTATTTTATATTTATATATATTAATTTTAACATAATTTAATAATATTAATATTTAATTTAAAATATAGCTTTAATAAAAAATTATATACCTTTTCTTTTTATTAATATTAAAATAAAATTTTTATTATTAACTTTATTATTATTTTTATATTATGTATAATTTATCCCTTTTTATTAATAATAATGTTAACTTTAACTACCTTTTTAATATACTTAATAAAAAGCTTAATAGCATAGTTATTAAGCCTTTTAACAAGCTATTAAATAAGCCTTTTAAAGCCTTAAAGAATAAGGTATAAATTATAAAGGTTATAATTAGGAATAGTTTTATTTAAATTAAACATAAATACGTAAAAATGATATTTTAATTATTATAGCTTTTATACCTTAAATTAAATACTTATACTATTAAATTATATTAAAATTAATATATGTAAATATAAGGTAGCTTTATTTATTAATATGGTGACTTTAAATAAACCCTTATTTAACATTATAATAAATATTTTAGTAAAGACATAAAAAGAACAAAGCACTTATAATAAAAATATATATATATAATATATAGGTAGTAATAAATGGGTTTATACTTAAATTACTTTTTAAGTAATATAGCATATATTCATTTAATATATTATTAATTAAATGTTATTATATATATATAATTTAATTTAAATTATTAGCGATTAAGTAAAGCCTTATAACTATTTATATTATATAACATGCTAAAATTATATTTTGTTAAATTAATAGGAAAAAGGAAATTTAATATACTAGGTTATTTAGGGTATATATTTTTAAATTATAAGGTTTGGTATATATATTTATTTCATAAATATATAAATTTTATATTTATAATTTAAGGTAATACTATTATCCCTTTAATTATTTTGCCTTTTTTTTATAAAAATCTTTAATTTACCTTTTTATATTTATTATTTTTATATAATAATTACACACATTAACATATAATCTTATTTATCCCATTAAAATGTAAGCTTATATTATCCTTTAATTATAGCTTTAATTTTAATAAATTTATGTTTATTAATATATTAAAAGATTATATATTATAATATAATACCTTAATTTTTTAAGCTACATATTGGCTAACTTATATAATTATATTTATTTTAAATAAAAATGAGAATTAAAATAAAAGAAACTATTTTTAATAAACCTTATAATTTAAATTTTATATATTAAAGAAAGAATATTTTACTATTAAAAAAAATAAAATTAAAAATTATATT
This sequence comes from Hypoxylon sp. EC38, assembly GCA_002120335.1. Lineage (NCBI taxonomy): Eukaryota > Fungi > Ascomycota > Sordariomycetes > Xylariales > Hypoxylaceae > Hypoxylon > Hypoxylon sp. EC38. Next base: position 1,891,166 of record KZ111235.1, on the reverse strand, counting down.
ACTTAAATAATAAAAGCCATTAAAATAATTTATGTTATTATAGTAAATAAGCTTATAATAACAATTATAAATTTAAAATTCACTAAGAACATTATATTAAATTAAATTAATAAAATAGAAGTTAACATAGTAGCTAAGTTTTTAATATAATTTATACTTATAATTATATTAAAACTTAATGAAATTATTATATTAATAGCCATTATAATTACACTAATATTTATTATTAGCTAGGTAAAAACTATAATATTTCACTAATATAGTTAAGTTAAACTAATTTAAGTAAATAAGTTAGCTTTAATATATAAATTTAAACTTAGGAAACTAGTAATTATTAAGAAAATGGTTAATGGCAACGTTATAATAATATTTAAGGCATATTAAATAATCCCTTAATCTTATAACTTTATAATAAAATTTTCCACTTTATTTGTTATTTTCACATAGTAACATATTACTATTAAACTAAAACATTACTTTAAATAGAAAAATTTATTAGCGAATTTAATAATAAAAAAGATTAGAATATTATAAAACTTATTATATAATATATACTTTCCCATTTAAAGTAATTAAAAGTATAAAAAAGCTAATAATTTATTTTTTAAAGTAAAACATTAGTTTAAATAAATAAAAAATAGAAAGAAAATTAAAGTTTAAAAATAATATAATGGTAATATATTATTAACCATATATATTATTAATTTTATAAAATAAGTTAATAACTTAAAAACTTTAATAAGGTATTAAAAATATTACTTATATTGCTAATATAAATTAACTAGTGTTTAATGTTATTAGTAAAGTTATTATGTATAAGCTTAATAGGTAAGCTGGTAAGATTACTTATATTAGTATTACTAATAAAATTATAAAAGCCTTTATTTTTTTTAAAAGTGGTTTTTTATAAGTTAAGTTAAAAGTGAAAAAGGTTATATTTAAATACATAAGGTTAATATTATTTATAACGTTTAAAAATATTTTAATTTTATAAAACTAATAATATAATAAATATATAAAAGCACACGCTAATTTAATAATATTGTTAAAATTTAACCTTTTTTAATATTTTTTAAATCTTATTATACCTTAAAATTCTTAAATTCCCATTTATTTCAATTTATTCGTAACAACCACCTTATTTATTTTAAGTTAAATTTTTAAATCGATTTTAGTAAATGATTACACACACTAGTAATATTTGCCTTTTATAACTAGTTAAAAATTTAGTTAATTATAAACTTAGGTATAAAATTATAAATTACTTATAATAACACCTTTAAATTTATATTAAAGAGTTAATAATAAAATATTAAAACTTAACACAATATAAAAGTAATGATTAAAAGCTTTTATTTTATAAGATTAAAATTACATTTATAATAATATATATAAAATTCATTTATTAAAAAAAATATAATATACTTTTCCTTACTTTTTTATAAGACTTTTAGGTGATATATAATAGGTATAAAGGATATTTAACTTATTAAATTAAAAATATCCTTTTATTTTAACTTATTATTAATATTTTATAAATATAATAATAATATTAAAATTTAAGAGCGGCATTTTTACTTTTAAAAAAACTTTAATAAGCTAATATTACCTTTTTATTTTAATATTAAGTTATTTTCTTTTATTTTTAACTTTTTTAAATCTTTACTTATATATTTAAAAACTTCCTTTATTTATATATAAAAAGTTTTACTATACCATTTTTTTATTTCTTAAACATATTAATTATATAAATTAAGCCATATGTTTATGTATAAACTTATTATATATTATATATAACATTAATCTAATATTTTTTAATAATTTATAGCGATATTATAATAGCAAAACTTTAAATAAATTAACCTTAGTTTTAAGATTTCTTTGTAATAAAGGTTTTTTTATAGCTTTTTAGTAATATATAATTTAAAGTTAATATTTAACTAGTTTTAAGGTTTAAAAGATATTTTTAAATAATAAAGGAATAAATCTATTATTAAATAAAGGTGTAACAATAATTTTAAACACTTTTTAATAATTTTATTATATAAATAATAAAACTAAAAAATAAAAATTTAAATATATTTAAAGATTATTTAACTTTTAATATTATTTCCTTATATAATAAAAGAATTTATTACATTATTTTTCCTTTAAATATTATATTAAAGATATTTAAGAAACTAGTTATTTATAACATTTGTTAAAGTAAATTAGGCCTTTAATAAGTATGGGTTTAAATACCTCGTATAAATGAAAATCCTATACCACCCCCCCCTTTTTTTTTTTTAAAAACAAATTATTAATTAATAATATAAAGGCGTTTATCCCTTTTAGTAAAACCACCCCTACTTTTTAAAACTACCATTTAAACAATTTAACATTCCTTTTACTTTTATTTATAATAGTTAATATTAATTAATAACTTTATAAAAGATATAATGTCGTATTTAAAATTTATAAGGAAAAATCCTTTAATAAAAATTATTTTATATTTTATCATTGCTATTTTTAAAATGTTTTTTTAATTATAGATGAAAGTTAAAGCTGGTATTTGTTAATTATAACTTATTTAATTTGTATTTTTAAAACAAAATTCGTAATAGGAATTAATATATTTAAAGCTAAATTCACTTAAGTTTTTAATAAAATATTTAATCTTAGCTTTTATTCATAGCTTATTTACTTAAACCTTATTATTTAAAGCTTTAAGGATATTATTTAATATTTTTTCGGTAGTATATAAGACTTAGCTATTACTTTATTACCTTTTATTAAGTCTTTCTTTACATTTACTAGCTTATTATTTATAAAATATTATAATTTAATATAAAACCAACTATTTAAAAGGGATTTTAATTTATTTAAGGATATATTTATAAAAAATTAAACTTATATTATAAATAAAGTGAATATTAATAATAAAAACTACATTAATATATAAGATTAAAAATATAATTAATAAAAAAGAAAGGATTTAATATTAAGTTATAATTAACCTTTAAATAACAAGCCATTTTAACCTAGTTAAATAATACAAATAAATTTAAATCCCATTATAACTAACCCTTAACTAGCTTAGATTTTTACTTTAAAGAGTATATATTAAATGTTTATAATTATAATCCCTTATATAAATTATAATTTTTAAGGGTTTTTTTTTAATATAAGGTTAATTAACATTATTACTTATTAAGGCAATATAAAAGGCAAGATAAATTAAATTTCTTTTATTAAGTAATACTTTAATTAAGTTTTTTTAATATATATTTACATTAAATTTACCATATAATTTATAATTTAAAATCTTAAAATAATGGGAAAGTGATATGTTATATTTTAAATCTAATTAACTTAATTATAAAATAAATTTATATATAAAATCCAAGGATATAAAATATATTAAAGTTACTTAAAAATAAATATAATATTATTAAAATATATATATTTAAATAGACAATTAATATTATAAATTAACTTTTATATACCACCCCTTTTAAACTATAAGAAAATAAAAGAAAAAAAGATACACTATATTTCCTAATAAAGATTTAATATATAATAAAGGCTAATATTAACCAATTCTATAACACTATTAATATTAACATTAATATTAATAATATGGTATATTAATAGCCTTTAATAATAAGATTAAATTTAATTTCCCCGTAAATTTAAAACCTTATGTTTTTTTTAATGAAAATACTTAAATAAGTAAATACATACTTAAATGCCCTTTAAAAATAAAGGATTTTTAAATAATGGGATTATTTTTATTTATTAAGTTATTAAATAAAAGTATTTAATATTATAAAAATCTTAAATAAGTTTGCTTTTTTTCATATAGTTATTAAATAAGGATATTAAAGATTATAACATTATAATTAACCACATTATATTATATTTAATGAAAAAGTGTTATTAGCTTATTTTATTATAAAATATTTATACTAATCCTAACAGTTTATTAGCTTATTAATAATTTTGAAAATAATATATTAACTTACTTATAAATAAATAAGTAAATATATTATTATATTCTTTTTTTTATTTATAATTATAAGATGTTATTTTAACTTATTCTTATCACTTTTAAACATTTAAGTAATTTCTTTTTATATAAAATATAATTATAATTACAATAATAATTTTAAATTAATATACTTTCCCTACTTTTATTAGTAAAATTTATAAAAAAATCATATTCATATATTTAAATATAATAAAAGCCTTATTAAAATATTTTATATTATAAAATATTAAATTAGCCATTATATATGCTTCCTTTAACGCCATATTTATATAAGTAACATTATATTCCTTAAATATTTCCTTAACTTTTTTTAATTCCTTAAGTTTATCCTTAAAGAAGTTAATAATATTAATAAAGTTATCTTGCTTACATATTATTATAACTTATTATATACTTGCCTTACTAATGAGTTTATGTTTAAACTAATAAAATAAATTTACAAACTACTTTTTAAACTTAATAAATTAACTTTAATATTAAAAAAACTAGCCTTAATGGAAATATACTTTATAAATTAAAATTTTTTTTAACAAAAACATCTTATCCTTATAATAAGCCTTAATGAAAAATAGTAAATTAAAAACATAAGTATATTTACTTTAATTTTAATATAGCTACGCTTAAAATAGTTATAGCTTATTTACGTAAACATTTATTTATTTATTAAAATTAAAAAAAGATTTTAAAAATACCTTTAAAATTTTATTAATATCCTTTATATCCTTAAAACATTATATTATAATATAAAATAAAACTAGCTTTTAAAGTTTAACTTTAACAATTAGGTAATTAAAAGGAAATAGTATAGCTAAGATTTTTTTTAAAATATTTATTTTTTATATTTAATTATTAAAATTTAATATGAAAAAATAAACTTTAATTATTTGAAAAGCCTTATATAACGTAAGATTTTTTAAGAAAAACCTATTATTAAAGTAAGTAAATATATGATCGAAGGTTAATAATATAAATTTAACGCATAAAGTATAATTATAAGCTTAACTTTAAGGTAAAAGAAATAATTTAAAGTATAAAAGTAAATTACTTATTATATTATATTCATATACTTGTACTTTAAAAAACTATATATAATTAGCATAAATGTAAAAGATTTAATTATTTAATTTAATTTAATCCTTTTAATTTTCTTATATAAGTAATTAATAATAATATATAAAAACTTTCCCAAGGCGTTTAATTATATTATAATTATATATTATAGCTTTAACTCTTTTAAATATTGCTTATATTAGATTTTATCACTTATAATTAATGATAACTTATTTATATATAATAATTCCTTATTATTTTTTTAAATTATAGTAAATATATTAATGTGATAAAAAAGACATAATAAAATGGTTATATTGTTTAAATATACTATTACTTTTAATAAAGTTTAATTATTATTTAATAATAAGCTAAGCTTTATTTTTATGTTAAGGATAGTTTACGATTAGGTAAATTACATTAAGCTTATTATTTAATTTTAAATTATAATAAGTAAATGGTTTTTTTTGTTATATAATCTTTTAATAATATAAGCTTTAAACTTAATATTTATTTATATAATAGCACATTTGTTAATTATAATAAAAATAAAGGTAGTATGTGTTAATAATATAATATAATTAATTGTCTTAGTAAAATTTTATGTAACCACCTATTTTAAATTACTTAAAATCTTTTATTATAACTTTATTAGTTTGTTAAGTTGTGTAATATTATAATTATTTAATTTATTTTTTTTTAATTTTACGATTACTTATTTCATTTTTAATAAATATAAATCTTTTAAATTTTTTAATTCTTTTAACAGCTCTTTTAAAAACTTATGTTATATTTACTTAGTTTTTAAAAGCTTGGAAAGAAATTAAACTTAAAAGGATTAAGATTTAAGGTTTTTATCTAATTAAACAATTAAATCTTTAAATTAAATTATGTTTAGGATAAAATATATTATAATAAACTATGTAAAAGTAAAAAATGTATTAAAATTTAAAGCGTAAATTAATAACCTAATAAAAAAGTAAGAAAAGTTTAGGATTTTTTTAAAACCTAATATAAATAGGTTAAGTAATAATTAAAAAGAATATTAATCTTATTCCTACCATTATTATCTATTATAAATGAATATATTATCATGGCTAAATTATATGTTATAAATATATACTTGGAAATTAGTATTTATAATTGGTATTAAAACTAATTAAAAAGCTATTTAACTTTTTTTTATCCGTTTTTAAGATTAGATTTAAATGAATAGTTTAAACCCATTTTAAAAACTTTAACTTAACAATTATTATATAACCGAATAACTTTAAGTATTAGGATATATATGCTATTAAAGTAATATTACACCTTTTTTATTAATTAAAACTAAGATTTAAAAAGGTTTAATATTATTTATATTATTAGTATAAAAGGCAAAGGAAGTATATATGCTTTTATAAAAAGCCTTTTATAAGTTTATTTTTAATAAAATGTAATAGTTGTTAAAATTAAATTATATACCTTATTTTATTTAAATATAAAGTATAAGCAAATTTATATTAATTTTTAACTAGTTATAAAGAAAATATTTACAAAATATTTCTTTTAAATTTAAGATATTTTAAAGTAAATATTACCTTTATTTTAACTTAATTATTTATAATTACTTATATTATTATTAATATATATATTTTAAAATAAAGGAATAAATATTATCATTTATAAAATTTATATTAATGGCTAATATAATGTGATTAATATATTTTTAAGCCTTATAGCATGTGGCTTTACCTTTATTAGCTTAAATTATATTCCCTTATTAAACTAAAATGTGATAAATATTACATAATATAAAAGTAAAATTATAAAGTTAAATATACTTGCTTTTTTAGTTTTATAATAAACAAAAGTAAAGATAATCCTTAAAAACAAGGCCGCTTATATAAGCTTTTCTTTAACATTTATTAAAATTATATATTTTTAAAATAATTTAAAAATATTAATATTTATCGAATATATTAATTTATTTTTAATTATTTAACTTGTAAATATATATTTATCTTATTTAAATAAAATCTTAACTAAAAAAGATATTTTTAACAATATTTATTAATACTAATAATTAAATTAGTTTAAGCTTATTAAATATATACCTTATTATTAATATTTTAATATTACATATAATAAAATTAATATCTTAGTGGTGTTAGCTTAGTTTTAAAAGTTAATTAAGGGATATAAAGTAAAAAGAATATATTACCCGTAGATTTTAATATTTAAAAATCTTATAAGCTATAACACTACTAAACTTATAAGCCTTTTTATTTAATTTTATAAAGAATATAAATTTTTCTTTAATATAATTATTTTAACAGTATATAAATGACGTATTAATAAAACCACTATAGGTTAAAAAATAACTTAAAGGTAAAACACAACTTAAAAAATCATAAATAACTTACCTACTATATTATAAATAACCTTTATTTAAAAAGCATTAAGGATAACGCGGCATTATAAAAGTATATAAACTTTAATAACTAACTTTTTTTACCTTATTTTAAACACCCACTTTTTTTTTATATTAAATAATTTATTTTAAAAATAGCCACTTCTTTAATTTTTATATAAATTAATAAATAGTTAAAATTACCACATTTAAAAATTATAAAAGCTATAAATTAATAACTATAAAATAATTAAATATATAAGAAATTTATCTTTATATATATATTTCTTATAAGGGCTTAACGTAATTATAAAATCATAATATTCATTTAATTTCCTATAATTATTACCTTAAAATTATTTATATTAACCTTATATTATTTTTCGTTCCTATCTTTTAAATTTTAAATTAAAACTTATTAGCCATATATATAATAACTATTAGGATTTAAGTTGTAAATATTATAATATTTTTTCGCTTATCTTATATTAACTCTTTTCTAATTTTGTTTTAAGTGAAGTTTTTTAATAGGATTAATAATTAAAGTTTTATCCCATTTCTTTTTTTATTACTTATGGTATATATCCTTTTAGAATAATTTAAAAAGTTCTTTAATAAAAATCATTTACCTTATTATTTTAATTAAAGAAATAATAGTTTAATGGCTTTAATAATTTTAACAATTATTAATTATAATAGTAAGTTATAAGCTTTTTTTTATTTTAGAATTATTCGAGAAAGATAAATTTATACTTAAATAATAATTATTTAGTGTTGTAAAAATAAAATGTAAAATGTTATTAATTAATCTTTTAGCCTAACCCTTTATAAACATAAAACTAATAAGTAATATTTAAGAGTTAAAATTTATTTTTAATAAAATGCGCTTAAACTTTAAATCATTATTAATGAAATTTTATTTTAAGTTTTTATTATTATTAATAACGCTCTTATTAAATATAAAAGATATATATTTTATTTTAAAATAAAAGGATTATATATTAGCATTTAACTTAACATTAGGGAAAAATGCCAGTTTTATATTTTTTTTAATAATGAAAAGAGTTATATTTTTAAGATTTTACTAAAATAACTTATAATTAAACGATTTTTATAGCATTAAAAAGGTTAATTAGCTTTTAAAGGAATAATTTAACAAATTTTATATATAACACAAATACATTTAAACCAACTATCCATAGTATATAATCTTTAAAAAAATAAAAAAGTTTATAAATTATAAGGTAAATATATATCCTATAAAATTTACCAACTATTTATCCTTATAAGTTAACTTATTATAATATTTACCATTATTATATAACTATTATTAAAAGTAAAACTAAGGTTATAATTACCATATATTATATATATTAAAAAGAAAATAAAAAACTATAAAAAAAACCCATACCTAATAAATAAACGAAACTAATGAAAATACATTATATAAAGCAACATTAATTTTTAAAGATTATAATGAAATTTAAAATTAACCTAACAAATTAGCCTTATATCCTAATTAATTTAAATATTAATAATTTATACACGCTTTTATTAGTAACATCGCTACTTATACACCTATTATATTAATATATACTTTCTTAAATTATAAGTTTTTCATATATTAATTTACTTAATTAAATAAATACTTATCACATTAAGAACATACACCCTTTTAAAGTTATAAACTTATTATATAAGGTATATTAATTTATTTATATATTTATTATGTTAGGGGTATATATTTTCTTAAATTTACTTAATTAAACACTTATTATATTAAAGGCATACACTTTTTTAAGATTATAAACCTATTATATAAAGTATATTAGTTTATTTACACACTTATTACATTAAAGGTATACACTTCTTTAAATTTGCTTAATTAAATATTTGTCACATTAAAGGCATATACCTTCCTAAAATTATAAGCCTATTATATAAGGTGTATTAATTTATTTATATACCTATTATATTAAAAATAGCCTTTTTAAATTATATAATATTTTTAATAAATTTAAAATTTTTATAATTTTTTTATACCATTTGTTCGTATGTTAGGCTAGTAATTTAAATCTTTAATCTTTATAAAATCATATAATAAAAATCTAAAAAATTAATATCGTAAATACTTTTTTAAAACTTAAATTTTTTTACCAAAGAAATTTAAATAATAACTTATTCAACTAATATTTAATTTTCTTTTAATAATAAATATTTTACCTTTATCTTATCCTTTATAATATAATAAGGGGAGTTATAAGTATAGCCACCATTTTTAATAATATATTATCTTTTTACTTAATAATAAGTTAAACATTATATTAGCTAAAACTTTAATAATTTTATTATTATATTTAATTAAAAAATTATTAAAGAAGTTATTTATTTTATAATAAACCTTAAATCTTTTAGCTTAAATTATTAGTTTAATAATGGAAAGGAAAGAAAATAACACCTTATATATATTAGAATTATAATTAAAAATTAATAAGTAGTTAGTGTGGGAAAATGAATATTTTAAGGAGTAATAATATATAATAGAAATTAATAATTTAAGCCATATAAAAGTGTATTTTTATAAATTATTAAAACTATAAGATATACTTATAAATACATAAGTTAAAGCTATTTTAATAATTATTTTATAAGCTTTAAAAGATTTGTTAATAATTTTTACCATTTATTATTAAATAAAGTCCTTAAGTTTGTAATTATATATTATTAAAAAGTATTATAATTTAAAATTTCATTTTATAACATACCTAAGTAAACTATATAAGCAATAACATTAATTATATATGATTTAATTAAACAACTTTAATTATATAATAATAATTAGGGATAAAAAATAAGGGCATATTTATTTTATTACCTAATAGATTTAAAGGTAAAAACATTTATAACCCTTGTATTTACTTAGGTATAATATGAAATTTAAATAGTACCTTATTTTATCATTATTTTTAATTAGATTTAAAAGTATTAATTCCTAACCTAAGCTTTTAATTTAAGGCTTTTCCCTTTATATATTTTTTTAATTTGGTTAAATAACTAAATCTTTTTTTAAATGTTAATCATTTTAAGTATAAATATTTAATAATATATAATATGTTATTTTTAAATAATAATATTATAAGGTTATTTATAATTATCTTAGGTTTTTATTAATAAACAATTATATAAATATAATATATACCTTAAAATATTTATTTAATATAATCGCCTTAAAGATTATTAAAAATAACAATATATTAACGAAAAGCCATATAAATATAAAATTTATATAAAGCTAATGATTTTATTTTTATATATATATATAATTTGCTAATTTTTATTACATAGGAATTTTTTATTTCCTTAAACTTATGGAAATATTACCACTATTATTATAATATTAACCTACTACTAGCATTAAGCTAATTTTTAATTACATATACTTATAATTTTTTAAGACTTATTTTGTTTATTATTTTCGATTTTATATCCTAATAATTTTAAAATATTTAACTATTATATATAAGGATAGGGGCTTAAAGCTTTAAATGGCTTATATTAATTAAATAATAAATTATAAAGGATAAGTTAATAGTATAAATTAAAAGTATAAATTATATTTAAAAATAACGCTTACTTATAAATAAACTTACTTATTATAAATATTATTTTTAAACTTTTTAAATTTTTAAACCTTATATATTTAATAATTAAGATTAGTAAATTACCAATCTTATAATTAACGACTAAAATAAATTAAGATTTTATCCTTATAATTAACTTTTATATTCCATTATATTAAAATATCCACCTTAATAATATAATAACTATTGTTTTAAAATCTTTAGGATTATTTTTATAAAATAAGCTAATTATATTTATAATTATAAAGCTTTTTTCCTCATTAATATTTTATATATAAGCAATATATTTTAAAAAGAATATAATAAATATAAAGTAATGTTTAATATTATATTAGCTTTTTATAATATATTTAAAAGCAAATTAATTAAAGTTTACTTATAAAGGATGGTAATATATACTAATAGTTTTATTTTAAGGTAGGTTATCACTTTTATAACTTAGGTAAATAATTATTAATCCATTTAAATACCTTACCTATTTCTTATATTTAAATTTTAAATTAAGTTTTATTAAAAGTTATATACTTATTTTATTTCACTTTATTATAAATTAAAATATTTAAAAGGTTTTTTTTATAACCCACTTAATAGGTTTTATTTATTTTTATCTTAAACGCTTTTTTTTTATTATAATCCTTAATTACAAACAAAATATAAATTATTAAAAGGTATTCTTTAATATTTACTTAAAAAGTTATAAAATAAATAAAACTATATAAAAAGCTATTTATAACTTATTTATTTTTCTTAACTAATACTTTATTTAACCATATATATAAAAAAGAAAACTTAATTATTTTAAAAAAATATACTCACTATTTCTTAAAATTATATAACCTAGTTGCTTAGTAAGTTTGCCTTCTTTTTTATTTTTCTCCTTATCCTCCTTATTTATCTCCCCTTCCTTTACTTTTTTAATATTTATAGTTAAAATATAATTCATTTTTATAAGATTTTAACAAATTAAAAGTTAATCATTAAAAATAATAGAAAATACACCTATATTTTTTTAATTTACTTAAGAAAGTTCCTATTATAATTTCGGGATAACTTTAAGGTAATTCTTAAACTAAGGAAACTTATTTAAAGCCTTTTTAGCCTTTTTTATATACTTTTTATCCATATATTTATCTTAAATCAGCAATTTAATATCTTTTACTTTTATAAATAAAGATAAAATGATATATATTAAAAAGGCTTATATAAATACTATATTTAAAGTAAATAATAAAGCTTAGCCATTAAAAATAGAAACATTTTTTAAGTTATTTTTCTTAGCAATTTAGGCCTAATTAAACCAATTAATTAATAGCTTTAAAACTTAAATTAATAATAAAGATTTTATATTTATTATATAATTAATTAAAGGCTTAAGTAATAAAACTTAATATAAAATCCTTATAATAGAAAATAATAACATATATATAACTTAATAAATTATAAATAACTTTTACTTACATTAGCAAATTAAAAAGATAAGTAAAGTTTTTAACTAATATAGCATTTTTAATAATAACAAATTTATATATAACTATTAATACTTATATCCTAACCTTTTACTTATAAGGATTATTATATAAACTTTAAGCTTATTAATATATTACAATTATTAAATATATAATAAGAAAAAAAGCGCGATAATTTTATAAATAAAACCTTATTTATAAGGTTAAAAAATAAAAAAAGCTATAATAGGCTTATTTTTATATTATGTTATATTATTTATAAAGTTTTTACTTATTAAAATAAGTAATTATTTCCATATTATTTATTTACTTAAATTATTAAATAAAAAGGCAAGTTATTAACTTTTTACTTTAATTAACTCTTAGCTTAATATATTACATTATAGCTAAATCTTACTTAAGTGTTTAAGTTTAGGGTATAAATAAAATATATGATGTAAATATAACATATTATATTTAGGTAAAATACCTTATAAATATATTTTAATAGTTTTTTAATTTATTTTAAAATAAGCCCTTTTTTATTTAAAATTAAATAAATAATTTTCTTTTTTTTTACCTTACTCTTTTTTAATATAAAACATATTTTTACTATATTTTAACTTTTAAAAGCCGAGATAATTAACAACCTAACTTTAATTTTTAGCTAAGAAATTTATTATGAATTATAATCTTTACCAAAGGTATATAAATATATTTTAAAGGAGCACTTTTCGAATTTAAAATTAAACCTCACTTATATTAATTTATTTATTAACCTAGCCGGTAGTAGCTAATCCTTTTTCCAGCCATTATTAACTAAAAAAGTTAAGGTTTTAGTTATTAAATTAAATCTATACTTAAATTATTATTCATAAGAAAAGGATATAAGTAAAGGTACTTTCGATTCGGTTATATTTCAAATATATAAACTAAAGTATATATTAGTAAAAAAAGAAGTTAAACATGATTAAAACAAAGAAAAACCCATGTTTTAAAATCTTATTAATAAAGATTAAAAAGAAAATAAGTATATATTTTAATTACCCATATATTATTAATTAACTTAGTAACATTAACAATAATTAATTTTAAAATAAAGGATAATATTTTTAATGAAATAATATATAAAATCCAAGCTAGAATTTTCTATTTTTATAAGGTTAAATATAATATTATAACATATATATAAACTTAACTTATAAATAAAACTTTATTATTACATAAAAAAATCAATTATATTAAGTTAACTACCATAATAATAATAATTATTTTAAAACTTTTTAAGGAAAAGTTTAAATATTATTGAATATATTTTATAAATTTAATACTTATTTTATTTTTAATATTATACTTATTAAATATTAATAAATCCTTTTTAATTTATACATAAAAAATAAGCTTTATATTATCATAGATTATTTTAATAATAATATTAAAATTATTTATATTTATAAATTACTAATATAAAACTTTAGTTTTAAGCTTAAGTTTATAAAAAAGGAATATATAACAAACCTATACTTAATCTTTAATTAACATTTATCTAAGCTAAGTAAAAATATAATATAAAAATAAAACTTTTTTATTATTTTCTTATATATTTTATATATTTAAATTATTACTATTAAATAAGTTATACCTTTTCTTAATAATTATTTATAAGTTTTATATATAAAATTACCTTTTACTAAGATTATAATTAATATAAGATAATTTAGTAATTTTTAAACAATCTTTAATAAGCCATTTTTATATATCTTTAGCTTATTTTTATATATTAAATTCTTTAAAACTTTAAAAACATATACCACCTTTAATATTCATTTTTATACTATTAAAAATATTAAAAAATCTTATAATTAATATAATACCTTATTAAAATATCTTATTAAAGTTTAATATTAACTTAAGTAAGCAATTAATAGATATATTTTAACTATATATTAGCATTACTTTATTATAAAATAATAAGTAATTAAGTATTATAAAAGCTTCCTTAGAAAAATATTATTATTAATAGTAACTCATATGTTAATATAATAAACATATAAACTTATAGGAAAAAAAAGGATATTTTAACTATAATAAATAAAATAAAAAAAAACTATTTACATTAGTTTAAATTTTTATTTATAATAGATAAAATTTAATACTAATAATCATTTTAAATCCCATTTTAAAACTTATAAAAACCCTAAAAAAATAACCAAGAATTTAAAAACATATTAAACAACCTATATAAGTAAATATTAATATATTATTATCCTTTTAAAGTAAATATTTTATACTATGACTAAGATAAATTAATAAATAACACATCTTAAGATAACCCATATAAGAAAACTAGAAATATAAAGAATTTAATTATATATAAAAAAGGAAAAATTAAAAAATAATATAACGTGAAAAAAGAATTAATAAATTAAATTAACATTAAATATAAATATGTAATATAATAATTATAAGTGATTAATTAAGCTTTAATAACTTGGAAAATATACATCTCGTTAAATTAACTTAATAAAAATATTATTTAAAAAGTTTAATTTAATATAAGATTTTTTAATTCGTTTTTATAATTCATTATAACGGTAAGGATAAATGCCATAACGCTTATAAATATTTAAATTATTTAAAGTATAAAGATTTTTTAAAAAATTACTATATTAAATGTTTAAAATAATATACACATGCTTAAACTACCCGTAATAATATTAATAAAAATACTAATAATAATAACAATTACCATCTTATAAAGTAATAGTTTTATAATAATTTTAAATTTTAATAGGATATAGGCTAATAAAATAAAAGACTACTAGGCTTTAAATTAATAAAGCTATTTAAGGTAAAATTAATGTTAAACTATTTTTAAAAAAAAATTTAAAATCTTTATATATTATTTTAAAATTAAAGGCTACCCTTTAAAACCATATAATAAGCTAGGTTATTTTATAACTATGCTTAATATAAATTATTATTAACTAAAGTAAAAATTAAGGCTTTAAGCGATTTTCCTTAAGCTAAACTAAAATCCTTTAAATAAATAGCATAAAAAAGTTAAACAAAGTAAAAGAAATTATTTTTCTTAAATTAACCTACTTTAAAGGCATATTTTTAACTTAAGATTACTTAAAGTTACACACATTAACCCATAATAACATAGAAAGTTTTTATATATACACTTTATTAAAAAAGTAACACTTTATTATATTTTTAATTAAAAAGGAAACAAATACATCCTATCCTTAACTTATAAACCTTTATTATATAATCCTAAATTAGGTTTAAAACTAATATAAGAAAAAGTATACCACCTTATATTTTAAAAACCTTTTCCTTATATTTTCTATATATTTCACTTTTTTTTTAACCTTTTTTAACCTTTCTTTTATATTTTTTAAAATAAGTCCTTATTTAATTAATTCTTTATGTATATTTAACTTTAAGTTTATATTTAACTTACCAAATCTATTATTTAATATAATTTTTAAATAAATAAAGATATTATTACTGCTTTTAAGCCTTCTATAATAATACATAACAATTTTATTTACATTAATAGTTACTTATATTATATTAAACTTTTCCCATTTATAGCCCTTTAACAATGAAACATTAAAGCTTCTTTAATAAAGCCTTTTCTTTTTAAAATTTTATTTCTTAATAAAGTAATTTAACCTTTAAACTAATATAACTTATATAAGGTTTTAATTTTAAATTAAATTAAAAAATAAAATTACTAAAAATCCATGAAATAAAAAAATTAAAACAATTTTCCTTATAACAAACATTTTTTTACCTTTAATATTAAGATTGTGGCTTAATTAAATAATATTAAAATTTACGTTTACTTTTACTTTCTCCTCTTTAAATACATTTTCTAATATAGCAATAATTTTTTTTTTAAAATTATAAAAATTTTAAAAGCTTATAAGTTTACTTAAAGTTTAATTATTAAACTTCCAATCGTTATTTATATTATTAAAAGATCTATTATCTTTTTTAACTTTAACTTTAAAAGGTAATTATTTTTACTTAATTTTAATAGCTTTTTAAGCTTTTTTACTAGCTTACTTAATAAATTCTTTAACACTTTTTTAAGCTTCTTTAGCAACTTTTTTAGCAGCTTTTTTAACAGCTTCCTTAACAGCTTTTTTCGCAACTTCTTAAGCTTTTTTAATAGCTTCTTTTATAGCTTTTTAAGCTTTTTTAATAGTAATGGCCTTGTTAGTAATAGCTTTATTATTAATTATCATTATATAAAAAATATTAAATAAATAAAGTTAATTTTATCAATTTTATATATTAACTAAGTAAAAATATAATAAATTAAAAATAACCTTATATATATATAATATTTAAATAAAATATTAAACGCTTAAGGTTAAAAATAAAAGTTTAAAATTAATATTTTATTTTTTTAAAATAATATTAAATAGGTTGTATAATATTTAAATTTACGCTAGGCTATAAGTAAAATTTAAAAAACAAATTTTAAATTTACACTTAAATAATTTTATAAATATTAAATATAATATTATATAATTTAAATAAAAAAATAAATATTTTAATTACATATACTTTAACTTTTATTATACTTTTATACAATATATATAACTTAAATTATTAAAGATTAAAGTTAAAAGATTTTTTAAGGGATTATATAATATCTTTAAAACCATTATAAAAGATCTTATATAAAATCTTTATAAAAGTTTTAAAAGCTTTATAAAAACCTTATTATTAAAAGATAAAAACCTTCACCTTAAATAACTTTGGCTATAAGTATTATAAAACAATATAAATAAAGCTAAAATATACATAATTAAATTACCTTTTTAATAATCCTAATTTTATAATTATAGGAGTTAAATTAGTAAAGTTATTTAAATATAAATAATAAATATTTAAAAATAATATAATTATTTTATATATAATGTGGCATAAAAAGGAATACTATTAAAATAATAATATAAATATAAACTTAAATTTAATTATTAAAATAAAAAAATATTATAAAAAAACCTTTATATTATTTATCTTATAATTTATATATAATATTTATTAAATAAGCTATATTATTATTATTTATTACCTTAATAACTATTTAACAAATATTATTTTTAAACCCTTTACTTTTATAAGCTTTATAACTTTATATTAATATTAAACCATAATTAATTAAAATGAATACTTATATATTATTACCACCTTCTTTAAAGTTTATATTTTTTTTTAAAGCCTTTTTTAAAACATTTTACTAAAGTTTCCTAGCTTAAAGAAAGGATAAAAACAAAGAAAATAATTTATAATAAAAAATAAAAACTTTTCTATTTTTAATAAAGGAAATATACACTATAACACTATTAAAACTTATAATATATTAATAATATAAGTTTGACTTTTAAATAAAAACACATTAAAATTAAAACATTTTTAACTTACATTTTTAAGATTAAGTTTTTAAAAAACTTTAATTTACTTTTTTATATATTTTATTTAAAAGTTTTTATTAAGGACTTAAAAAATTATAATTTTTTAAATAAAATCTTAAAAAAATAACTTTAATTTTATATTTTTTTTAAAATTATATATTTAATTAGCTTCAAAATCTTATCTTTAAGCTTAATTAATTAAACTTAATTTTTAAGTTAATAATTACATTCTTTTTTAAATAATTTGGTTTATATTACATAAAGTTTAACCTCTTTAATTTTTAACTTAAGTATTACTTTTTTATTTCATATATTATATTATTTTCTATTAGTAATATAAAGAGCAATAGGGAATATACCAAGGATTCCTAATCCTTATATTATAAATATAATACTTTTATAATGTTTTATTTGTAAATTTAACCCATAAAAACCATTTAATAATAGCTTTTAATTTACTTTTAATTTTTATATACTATTTAAAAGGTTTTTAACAGATAGGATAAAGGAAAGAACATTATTATTTTAACGTTTCGAATTTAAATTAAATGGTATAGTTATAAAAGGGTAGTTATAGAAGTTTATTTTAAAAAATTTTAAAATAAAAATATAATAATATTAATTAAAAGACGTTTGTAAAGGTTAATTTGTAAAAACCTTGAATTAAATAGCCTTAACATTATTAAAATAAATATTAGTTATATACCTAATAATGTTTATAAAAATTACTTAAAAAAGATAAATAAATATAAATAATAAGCATAGGCTTAAAGTTATAAATATGGTAACCTTTGTAATAAATAAAGCAAAAAGTAAAAGTAGGAAATATTAAAAACTCCTTATAAAAACCATTAAATCAAGTATAATATAAATATTTTTAAAAATTTAAATTTAAATTTTTATAAAAATTACAATAATAATATATAAAAATATCTTACTAACCTAATTTACACATATTAATCTTAGGCTTAAACCTTTTATATTAAAAGTATTTATAGTAAAACTTATATAAATAACATAACCGCTTAAAAACTTACACAAAGCCAATTTAATACTTATATAAATAAAAGCATAAAATATACCCATTATACCTATAAAATAATAACTTATTAAATAAATTGTTATATAAATTCCAAGCTAATTAATAATTATGTTTATATGGCTTATATAAAAAAGTAGGTATATATTTATAATAATAAAAATCACTATATGTTTTTAAAAGTTAAATATTTTATTATTAAAAAAAACCAAAGCGGTAATGTTAACTATAAAATAAAAATAAGTTAAAAAAGCTTAAAACTATATTATTATAAACTAAAGCTATCCTTAACCTAATAAAAGATATAAAATATGTTTAAAAAAAAAAAGTGAAAATATAATATAACTTAAAAATTAAATATTATTAAGATTTTTTAAAAAATTAAAGCCATAAATACTATATAAAAGACAATTACATACCACTATATAACTTCCACCATTATTAGGGAATAAAGCTATTATAATATCATAGGTATAAATATAATAAAAATTTTAATAATAAAAGTTATAAATTAAAAAGCTTTAAATTTTTTATTATAAATAAAATATTAAATTTAATTTTTTATTTCTTTTTTTTCATAACTAACTATATTTATACACCATTAAATAAAAACAATCAAATTATAAACCTTAACACTATATAATAAGGACTAATTAAAATTATTAAGTAAAAAAAGTTATAATAAGCTACTTAACATTTATTTTTAATCGCCTTAAAAAGTAGGGCAAATTAGCCTTAAAAAGTGCACACTTATAGTATAAATTATACCATATAACTTAACAAATATTACGAAATATTATTATTTAAAAAGCCATAATACCTATACCATTTTATATAAAGCTATATATACTTTAAAAAATTTAATTATAAGCCTTTATTTAATTAACTTAACATTTATTTTAAATTATTTACTTTTTTAATACTTACTTATAATACTTTAATTTAAAAACATAAATTATAATTATATTAAAGGTTTAACAAATTAATAAAAAGGAATTTTTAAGAAGTTTAATATTTTATATTACTTATATAAAAGGAATATTATAGTTATAATTAAATAAAATAATTATATTATAAAATATAAATCTTAACTAAATATTTTAAGTAATATTAGTATTATATTTTTAAATAAGTTATTTAACTTAAATAATTTTAACATAATTATAAAACAATAATATATGCTTATACTTTATAAAACCTTTTTATTTATAATTAGGTAATTTTTTAACTTTTTAAATGTTATAAATGATAGCATATTAATTTTTACCTTAACTAATAACCTTAGAAATTTATTATTTTTTATAAATCCTTTATTATCTTTTTAATTAAATAAGTTATTATATTTTTAAAAAATTAACACCCTTATTTAAATGATTAAAAGCTATACATTTTTTTTAAACTTCCTTAGTATTTAGCCTATATAAAAGGACAACTTAACATTTTATACCTTTAACTTATTCCTTTTAATTATATCCTTGCCTTTTTTTTTATCTTTATTTATATCCGCGTTTATACTTATACTTTTACCAATATTGTTAATATAGTTATTTGCTTTACCATCGCTAATATTATTATTATTTTCCTTATTATCTTTAATATTATTATATTAAAGCTTAAAATACCAATTACTTTTAATTATATATTTTAAGCTAATTATATTATAAAGCTAAAAAACTTTACTTTTTTTAATAAAAAAATATTTAAATAAATAAGGATTTTATAATAATTTAAAGTTATATAAAATTAAGGATATACTTAAGATTAAATATTAAGTTTTTTTTTTTTTTTTTT